>JAUZSV010137397.1:0-13538 GCA_034780495.1 Parotocinclus cesarpintoi | reverse complement strand
ATCCTGTGTCCACCCGGCAACCCTTGATACAATAGTAGTAGCAAACCTAGATGGGGCACCAATCCATCATAGGGTGTACATAGTCATAGACTGAGGGCCACTTTAGAGACACCAATTAACCTAACATCTTTGGACTGTGGGAAGAAACCAGAGTACCCGGAGTAAACCCACACAGACACAGGGAGGACATGCAGACTTCACACAGAAAAGACCCAGGCTGCCTCACCCTGGGATTGAACGCGGGACCTTCTTGCTGTGAGGCAGCGGTGCTACCCACCGAACGACCATGCTGCCCACAACTATAACATCTTAATGTAACAAGCAATTAAGACACGGACATGTTTGAATTGGAGCTAAACAGTTACAAACTGAAAAGGTTTTTGCAGAAGAAAAACACAGGTTATCGAGAGACTTCATTTGGGAGCTGCATGCTTGCACCTGTAAGCAAAAGATGTTGCTAAAGTTGCTTAAAATATCGATTAAAAAGGATAGACTAACATATAATTTTGCCTATTTAAAGATTGCAGTCATGGAAATTATTTGTAGTTGTTAAGGTTAAAGTTGTTTAAAGCAAGGAAACAGTTACACAATTTACATTTACACAATCTACATAATTGATTTTAAGTGATAATATTAAGGTATACCATATTATATACATTCGTGGTTGTTGTTAAAGGTCATAAGTTAAATCCTAGTTCTGCCATACTAGCCCTGCTGGCCTTTGAACACAGATAACCTACATTTACATAATTTAGCAGATAATTATCTAGGGTGAACACAATCTTATAATCCAAGCAATTGTGGGTTAAGGGATTTTCTCAGTGACCAAATTGTAGCTTGCCAAAGGTGATTTTAAACGCTTTACTTTCAGGTCTATAGTTTTCACCAATTTGCCATCACAGTTCAATATTTCACCTCTTCAATCTACTGAGCACAATTGTAAGTAGTTTGGATAAGGAGACTTGCAAAATGTAATGTAAGTAAAGGTTCCAACGCTTCAAAAGAATCAGTGTACTGTGATATGAGTGGTGTATTTCACTATTGTGTGTGTGTGTGTGAGAGAGAGAGAAAGAGCGAACGCGAAAGAGAGCGAGAGCAAGCGCGAAAGAGAGCGAGCGCAGAAGAGCGAGAACGAAAGAGAGCGAGAGCGAGCGCAAAAAAGAGCGAGAGCGAAAGAGAGAGAGCGAGAGAGAGAGAGCAAGAGAGAGAAAGAGCGAGAGAGAGAGAGAGAAAGAGCGAGAGAGAGAGCGAAAGAGCAAGAGAGAGAAAGAGAGAGAGCGAGAGAACGAAAGAGAGAGCGAGAGCGAAAGAGCGAGCGCGAAAGAGAGAACAAGAGCGAGAGCGAAAGAGAGAGAGCAAAAGCGAAAGAGAGAGAGAAAGAGAGCGAGAGCGAAAGAGGGAGAGAGCGAGAGCGAAAGAGCGAGAGCGAGAGAGCGAAAGGGAGAGAGTAAGAGAGAGAGCGAAAACAGGATATTATTACGGTAGTATGGTTTGGACTGGACCTCCTTCACATAGGTTAATAGCTTAAGGCTGGAAACGAGCCTTTGGCTGTACAGAACCTGACTTCAACTGGACTGCGAAGCTAAATGGCATTTTTCCCTAGGGGTGGAAATTGGGCTAAGGGAATCAGAGGGAGTGCAGTACATGGGTCACAGTGCCAATCGACCTGCCCTACAAAATGACTCAAACAGCCAAAAAGCATTTAACACACTGTCTCTGCAACAGACTTTTTTTCCAGCTTGGGCAGGGAGAGCGATCCACTATCCTTTAATATAGATGGCCTACAAACAGTCAGTATATGTACAGTTATGGCATTAACTATGCTATGTTAAATGCACACTTGTAATGGGATTAAAGCAATTTCTAGATATTAAGAAATCTAATGAACCTACATTTTAGACTGCGTAATTTAGCGCACTTCAGAGCAAAGCTTTATCCCAAATTACGTAGCAATATAGGTAACAAACAGTAATGCAGCACTTAGCAGATGCTTATTATACAAGTCTACTTGGAGTTACGCTTATAGTGAAGCACTTTGTTCAATGCTCTAGTTCTTCCAACAATGTATGCTTACAGAGATGGGATTTGAACTTATAGTTGATAATCCTTTAGACGTGTCTGTGTTTATGCATACTGACCCAAGACTTTTCATCTCACAAATGCTACGAATAGATATCGTAAACCCATCATGGGGAAATAGTTTATTTCCATTATGGTAGCATAAACTGTTGTCTGGTCAACACCCATTTCATTTATGACCTGTTTCACAGAATGCAATGTGATCAATAAAATATGCTTACCTGTCTTACATAACTGTGAGTGGCAAAACTATGTGAACCTGTGATTGTATCTGATAGTCCTGCACATGGACTTGCAGGAATTTCATCCCATTCCATCAAAGAACAGCTTGAACTCTGGGATGTTTCCTAACCCAAAAACCTGTTTTTTTTCAGGTTTGTCTGCAATATTTCTGTTACTTTTAGAATGGGACTTTGACTTGGCCAATACAAAACATTAACTTAATCGATCTTTAACCATTCTTTGATAGAACAGCTTGTTTGCATAGGCTTGTTGTTTTGCTGCTTTAACCACTTTCTCTTGAGATTCAGGTAAAGAACAGATGTCCTGACATTTTCCTTTAGAATTTGCTGGCATAATTCAGAATTCATTGCTCTTTTAATGATGCTAAGTTGCTCAAGCCCAGATGCAGCAAAACATTACACTACTACCATCATGTTTTACATATAGGATAAGGCTCTTGGTGTTTAATGCAGCGTTTTCCTTTCTACAGGCATAATGTTTCTCACATAAACCAAAAAGTTTTTTTTATTTTGTTCTCATATATTTATATCTGACTGGTTCTTTAGAAAGCTGTAGACAGACTTCCTCCTTGCTGCCCCTGACATGCACACCATTGTTGTTCAATGTTCTGATGATTGTGGCCTCGTGTGCATTAACATTAACCAATATGAGAGGCCTTGAGCTGTTTCGAAATAACCATTCATTCCTTTGTGACTACTACATGCCTTTGATGGTGTGGGCAATTGAGGGGGGATAAGAGGCCTGCTCAACAGCCTAGCTCTGGCACATTAATGGCTCTCAAACTTTAAACTTTACTTACTAAACCAAAACCTTATTCACTGAACCATCACTGCACTCTTTATTTCACAGTTCCCAGGGATAAAGGATAATCCCTTAAGTTTTTGGGTGGATTTGCTATTTTGACATACAGTTTAGTATAGTAATTTAGTTCTCGGTACACTACAGTAATTTAGGTCATGTGGCCATTAAAAACCAAACAACCAGGAAATAAAGTACATCATGATGACTATTTGTCAACACTATGTTGCCACTCCTACTACTACATTGAAGTACAGTTACGATGCAGTGTCCAGATCAGGAGCAGCCTAAACAATATATTTAAACTCATTTTGATTCTTTGACCTTTTATTTTCAAAAAGAATGTCTACCAGTAGTCAAACATGGCTGTGCAGGAGTTAGGTTTGTATATTGATTCATTAAGAAGCCTAATGTATGATAGAGTAGTTACCAAAATTTTTAATCCAACCATCAAAATAAATGTGATGCTGCTGCTCTTTGCAGCATGACATCCAGTTCATGGCACTGTGTACAAAATTATGATTACAGATGTATTGAACAAACTGAGCAAATCAAGATTAACATTCTTGTTTTTGTTTTTTTTTCTTGTTTGTCACAGGTAATTGAAGCTGGAATTGATGATTCTGATGTCCGGGGAACGTATTTGTCATATCATAGAGGAAGACCTCAACAGACACTCAGAAAGATCACCAATATCACACAGCACTGTTCAGACACATTCCAAGCAACCGAGACAGTGAACGACAAGCAACGCCGTGGTCATCTGAAGTCCTTTTGACTGACTTTTGACTCACCCTGTGTCCTGTGATTTTTTTGCTATATATAACCCTAATTTAAACTTTAATAAATTGATCCATTCAGAGGCATTTCGTCGTCTTTGGTATTTTGTGCAAGTGCCAACTGTGTGACATTTACATGAAATAAATTCAGCAAGAGCAGTCACGGAAACTTACTTTTGAATCAAGCTTTTGGCTAAGCTAATTAGCTGGGAAGTAAGCCATGGCTAGAGCTAATAAGCTGGGGAATAAGTCTACAGAGGCTAATGAGAAAACTGGGATCACTTGCAAAGGTTAAAATATTCTGCTTCTCAGGTAATTATTCTGTTAGATATATCAATATTTCTAAAACTTATTTGTTCTTTTAAATTACAGAACCAGCTAATTGGCTCAAACACTAAAGCCAACATTAACAATTTTTTTCCCACAGGGTATAAATTTAGACCAGCTACTCAAGCTAACAAGGGCATGACCATGCTTAACTGTTAGTCCACATGTCAAGAAAGGGAGAGGGGGAGCCCTAAAAACCTCTAGTAATATCTTATACATTTAGATTTATGTTTTCTACTCCCAGCAGCTAAGCCATCTCACTGCAAAGAAACTTTATTAGCTCGCATTTGTTACAGCTAGAGCGGGATTTCTGTAGCCGAATCTCCAGCTGCTAAACCAATTAGAATATATCCACACCTGTCAAAATACATTTGTGTTTAAGCCATTTGATGGACTCCATTACAGAAAGCTTTAAATGAATGAAATAAATGAAGCATCTGCTATTTATACTACATCGCTAGTATGGGGTTCATCCACAACAGCCAGCAGACAAGCTTGCATTTAACAAAGTTTGTGATATACAGTAGTTCTGTGCTCAAATTTGATTGACCAAGTGATGCTTACAGCTGTTAAGCACCCCTGTGACCACCTCAACTTTATTTTTTAACATGCCAGGTTTTTAAATGCATAAATCCATTACCCTCCTTATATTGAAAAGGTTTGTTTGGGTTTACTCAATGGATGAACACTGGAGGAATTGTGTAAAGTCATAAACACGATAAAGCGGAAGAAAGAGAACACTTGCCTTAAAACTTAACCACAAAAAAAGAAGTCAGTCATTTTGAGCATCCTTTTGCAAATTATGAACAAATATAGAAGATTCATCAATATACTATTACAACAATTATTTAAGAGGACACTATAATGGACACAACAAAAGAAAAACACATTGATAGCTTTATGAACAACATTGACGATCAGTCAGATGAAACAGACCCAGTGACTGAATGTGAACGTGAATGTTTTTATACACTGCTCAGAAATTAGGGGATATTTCATTAAATATAATTTTATACAAAAATCTTCTTTTTAAAATATCTCCTAATTTTTCTGTGCAGTATAGTTGTAGCTTAGAAAGGATATACAAGTAGCGGGTGGGGGGATAAACAAGGTACTACTTACAATAGGCACATACTCTTATGAACAACATTTACAGCTTGTTACAAATAAGGAGCAGGAAGTCATACACAAACAAGTAACTTACAAATAAATGTCCCTAAACACATCTACCGACTTAGTCTCTAGGTCAAACATGATCTAAAGCGCGAGCGCACACATACACGCACGCACTCTCCTGCCTGGATTAGCTGTTCATGGCCATTGTGTCAAGAGTTAAAAAAAATTATTTAATTATTCATTATCTTCCGCTTAATCCACATGGGGTCGCGGGCCAGCCAGTGCCCACCCGTCAACTTTGGGCAATAAGGGCAGAAACAACATTAGACGAGACACCAATCCATCGTAGGGCGCACACACACGCACACAGTAACACACTAAGGGCCACTTTAGAGACAGCAATTAACCTAACATGAATGTCTTTGGACTGTGGGAGGAAACCGGAGTAAACCCACGCAGACACAAAAAGGACCCAGGCCAGTCCACTCTGGAACTGAGGCCAGGATCTTCTTGTTGTGAGGCAGCGGTGCTACCACCAAGCCACCGTGCTGCCCATAATTTTATTTGTTATAATAATAATAATAATAATAATAATAATAATAATAATAATACCTCATTTATTAATGTGAATAGTTGTTGATTAGAAAGGCATTAAACGGTACACACCAGTAATCCCTCTTTGATGCAGTTCAAAACACCCTAACCCATGATACAATTATTGTAACAAATAGGTTTCAGGCTTTTTTTAAACATTGCTAACAGGCAGATTCAATAAAATCTCTTTTATGTGACAGTTCCATTGAAGCTACAGGTCATTCCTACTGAGTTGTAGGAATAAAAGCATATAAAAATCTTTTTGCATTATTACATTTGTGTTAATGTTTGAGTAGCAAATACTGAAATTGTGTTGTAAAAAACTAATTTGTATTGTACATAAAATGCCAGCTAGTACAAGACTTGTGAATTCTTTGTACACGTAGTCTGATAGTGAAGTCAGGACTTTACTTTTTTTGATGCATTTCCACACACAAATATCCAGTAACCACGGTGATAAATATATCACAATGGCTGCCGTCAGCTACAGTACATCAAATCCCTCAGAAAAGGAGAAATTTTATAACTCGCTCTCCCTTTAAGGCTCGAAACTGTGGTAGGAAGTGATTTGTTCATTTTCTTAAAGCTATTTGAAATGCAGGCTCTGAACACCTTGTTTTTTAACATAAATCAGTCTTCTCCATTGTATGCCATAAAATATTCTGATTGTATCTTTGCCACGGCTTGAGGGTAGTTCACTCCCATTATAGACAGGAGATGGAGAGAAAGTGAGAGTGCAGGTATATCTATAATAGAGGAGATGAAAATAGTGTGTGATTGTTAAATAAGGGTGATGTGTGATTATGTACCAGAATGTGTAAGTGTGGGGGATATACTAGTTGTGTAGATGTGGATGAAATGTTAGAAAAAAATAAAGAAAGAGAGCGAGAGAAAAAGATGCAAAATCAAATTGGTCGCCCCAAGTGGTGGTTAGTGTGAGCAGGCGGTGGGAGAGACTGAGAAATAAAAATTGATCGAAACCAAGAGACAGAGACAGAAATGAATAGCAGTCAATACAATTCCTTTTAGTGTAAATAAGTGTGAGACCATGGTACATACTGAAGTGTGTTTGTGTACCAGAGTATGTGTGTGGATGAAACATGCATGCATGGCTTCCTGGTAATTTAGTGGGTACACAAAATTCAGGCTGGACTTACAGGAAATTAAGTCATAGCACCGGACTGGATAATTACACCAATTGAAGTGATTCATGCTTGAGCAAAGAGACGAGCCGAATCTGCATTCAAATATGAAGGTGCTGTTGGCCAGTTGTGCCCAGGACAAATCATAAATTCACCCTGCAGGTGAAGAGACGAAATCTTTAGAAAGTTCCAGCAAATGCGTTGTATTTTGTTGTTTTTTCGTTCCAGGGCGCTTGACAAGACCCGAAAACAGAGTACTAATGAAGATTTCTCCATTACTATTAATTATGGGAATATTGTAAATTGAATTACTGTTATTTTGCTTAATCCACATATAATGTCCTGTATAAGGCATTATATGAATTAGTTAACTTGTATAGTACAGGAGCGCCCTAAATTACAGACAAATAAATAATTTAAATGCATCATAAAACGATGGGTTTATTGATTGTTTGGTTGGATGGTCTATACTATATAAATGTGAAGATTTTGAAAGGATATTATGATAAAAACTGACAAGGTAGTATAAAAAAACAAAGCATATGTCATTAAGTGTTAAAAAATCAGATGTAATTTAGTGAATAATGGAGTGAAACTGAACACTTGGTGAACTCATTGGCACTAGCATAGCTGCTAATACTAACTGCAGTCTGTGTTCAGGAGGATTTAAGACTGTATTTTCATTTCTCCTTAGGTAAGTGATGATTTATGTGCACTAAGACTACAGTACTGTAGTAAAAATAAATAACACGATAAACAGTGCGGGCAAAGGGACCTGATTCGTGAGACTGAATCACTGTGTACTGAATCATGATTCAAGTTTCAATGAGTGGTACAGCGCAAGTGTGCTAAGTACCAAGCAAATGACAAGGACTGAGAAATTTGTTTTTATTTTAATATGAGTTCTGAGGCGGTTGAGAACCAAGGTACCCGCACAAACACACTCAGCAAACCTTAGCGAAAACATGCAGCAAAAAAGTGTAGTAAGACAAAAAAGACAAACAAGAGATGGCAAGACCTGCAGTAAAAGCTCTCACCAGCTGCATCATAAAAGACATGGTGCCAGTTGAGGCGGCTGAAAGAGATGGATTCAAAGACAACAAATTTGTAATACTTTATATATAATATACACAATCATCTAATTCTCTAATCCAATTATCATTACATTTAGATGTTTTTGTCAATATATGCATACCCCTACTAGGAGACCAGATTCACCAGCATTAATGCAGCATGACAGGACTAGAAATATGTAAAAAATATATATATATACACAAATCAAGACTAGCTGTCTTTGTCTGTCTAAAAAGTTCAAGGTTCCCATTGTTCTGGATATTGTGGAAGCATTTTCATTAAGTTTGGGAAATTTCGCCTCAATATTACATACAAATTAGCCAACAAACTGTACAGCATATTACTGCATGCGTCATGATAAAATTTCTGGGAAAGTGTTGTCAATTGCTGGTAAATCTTCATCTGACAACTAGCAATTAGTTTGGAAAAACATTTTGAAGTGCTCCACACAATTTGTACAACACTGAACTAGTGAAAGTCTATTCAAAGCAGATTCCCTGTTAACAGCAATAGCATTATAATTGCTGGCTGTCTGATGAAAAAATATGATTTATAGAACCAAAAGAACACGACGGTCCAAGATGTGCAAGATGTAAATTTATGTCCACAAAAGCAATTAAAGAGATTGTCTATAGACTGAAATTAGCCTTAAACCTAAATATGCAGTTTTGCCGGATAATTAACCAAGTCTTCATTTGATAAAACAAAAATATATTTTTAATTATGTGTATTCCCATGGATTACAATGGAAATAAACAATTAAAATAATATATGCAAGCCCATACAGAACTGTTTAAAAAAGGTAAGAAATTGTTTAAATGCATTTATACACAAACTAGACATAGGGCAGCACGGTGGCTCGGCATTCCCATTGCCATTCCCATAACAGCATTCCCGGGGTGCCGGGTTCAATCCCAGGGTGGGGCAATCTGTGGCATTCTGTGTGGAGTCTGCACGTCTTTCTCATGTCCATGTGAGTTTACTCCAGGTACTCGTGTTCTCCCACAATCCAAAAGACATGCATGTTAGGTTAATTGTGTCTCTAAAGAAGCCTTTAGTGTGTGGCTACGTGTGCTCAACGATGGATTGCCGCCCCAATCAAGGTCTTTTCCTGACCTTGCGCCCAAAGTTGCCGGCCGGCCCATGACCCCGTGTGGATTAAGCGGAAGATAATGGATGGATAGATGGCCTTGACATTGCAGGTGTAGGTACTATAGAAATCTAAGTTTTAACCAGTTTAAATCATCAACCATGCATTATGTGGCTTTTAAGTATGGAGAAGTTAAAGTTGAGGAAAGATGTCTGATGATTTGTGGCTGAAAATAAATCTCCAGTTTTTGTATGCTCCTATGTCCACTACATGCAACATCTAGATGTTTGAAGACCGTGGCTAAACCTCTCTAGACGAGGAAAGAAGAGAAGATGTGAGAATGCAGTGAAGAATTGGCTGAATGCCACAGAAATGTGTGATCGGAAAACAAATTTAGGGCGTGTTACAGAATCAAAGTACAACAGTTTCAGCTCACACTATCCATCATCAGCGTTAGTGAAACTAGAATCAATGACAGGAAGCCAGAGGACCCCACTACTGACCCAGAGAGAAAGCCACTACTACAGGTAGCAAAGTGCAATCCTGTAGACGGATTAGACCAAAATAAGATTTATGTTAATAGAATAATGCTTTCATACATATTTAGTATATTAATGCTGATTCCAGAAAATGTAAAGATGTAAATAAATAAATCAAAGCCCCAGTCATTATGGTAAATCATGTAAGAGGATTTGTTTAAGTTTCTTTGCTGCATCTGGCACAAAATGCCTTAAATTACTGAAAGTGTGCATGGCATGGCAAAATCTGAACACTACCAATGCATTTGGAGTGCACTGTAGGGCCCAGTATCAGTAAGCTAAGGCTTCGTCTGAAGTCATGCCTTTCAGCAGGATAATTACCCGACCCATACATCAAAAAGCATCCAGAAATGGTTTAAAACGAAGTGGAAGGACTGTTCTGAAGTAGCCATCGATTGAGCCCAGATCTCAAGCCCACAGAACCCCCAATAAAGTGATCTCAAAGCAACAGATGGTAGAACCATCTTCAACACCCTTCAAATCAGGGAGAACTGAGACAAATTACAAAGAGTAGTCCAATAGCCCAGTACAAAAAATAATCATAGCCACAGAAATAACTTTTCAGTTCTATATATGGTACGCGACGAAATATTAAGGGTACAGGTAATTTTGTCCAGATCTTATATTAATTTATATTAATGAAACAAAAAATGATTTTCAAAACTGTTTCAATGTATTATTTAGTAAATAAAAACTCAAAGTAATATGCAGTAGTTCTAATCTACCCAGTGTGTAATAAATAAACCTTTATAGAAGGTGCAGCAGTCAAAGCTGATAGTCCACCACTACAGTGACACTTGATTACTGGCTTTAAATTCTATCCAGACTGCCCATCATGCAGGAACAATTAACTGTGCTTGAGAGACCGGAGGCTGCACAGGGGAATCAAAAGCAACCCCTGCCGAACTCTGCAAAAGCCTGGCACCCCATTCAGGGTTCAATCTCAGTTACACACTGTGAATTCAAGTTCCAGATCATGAGACAATAAAAGAATGAATGGTGAGTTATAGCATGTTGTGTAAAAGGAGAGACATCCAGATAAAAAAACCTCACAAACAAAAATCCCTGGTTGAGACAATTCTTGCTTGACTTTGGGGATTTACATATTGCATATTAGCATAATCCTGCGTGAAGGTGTTGAGATGTCCTACAGCCATTTTTGAAATTTATTGTACAATAAAACATACTATATTTTCCAACACATATATGAATGGTTTAATACAGGACTAGAAACTTGTATGTTTGTAGTCCATATCAAATCTGACATTGTACACCTATGTTAATGTATTTAACACCTGGGAAAAGGTGTTAGCATTATTTCCTGTTTAACTCGGTGGTTACTTTCTGCTAACTGTCACATTGAGGATTATGAAAGCATTCCATTTATATACACTAGATATTAGCAGATCGAGATTTCACATGGACTTTACTTCCTGGGGACTCAATTTAACAATTGTCATGGGAATTCCCTCCGTAGAAAAGCTGACTTTAGAACGGTAGTCTCTGTAGCATTTCATAAAGTTGGTGGACCACAGCTGCAAAATACATGTAGTGGAAGCACTAGCTCCTGCTAAAAAGAAATACGCATTTGGGTTGCTAGCTCAGATGTAACGTACACTGCTCACAAAAATTAGGGAATGTTTTATTATGGGATATTCCATTTTACAGTGTCCTCTAATTTTTGTTTAAGTCTTCAAGTAATTAACGTCCATTATTTCATAAATAATCACTAAATAAAATTTTTATTGTTTAAGTTACTCACCGATGGGGAATATAGTACAAAGGTTAGACATAACCTTAAAAAGTTAAAAAGTTAGTGGCTCTGATAGTGGGTTAAGGTATTCAAATACTAAATACTATAGCTGTAATTTCAAATAATGCAAGTCTCAGTCTCTAGGCTGCGGTAGGTTAGCAGTTAAGGTTCAAATCCCACCTCTGCCAAGCTGCCACAGGTGGATCCTAAAGCAAGGCCCTTAACCCACCATTGCTTGAATTGTAAGACTAATCTGTGATTAGTTATAAGGATAAGGTCTGGACAAGGGTGTCTGCTAAATGCCTTAAATGTAAAAATAATGCAGGTCTCTCTCTGGTGCAGTTAAATTTCACATACTCCGTCAACCTCACTTTTCCATTTTATTCTTAACCTTCCCCAAGGGTATTGCATATATTTATTATTATTATAGCAGTACAAGGCCAGTGTTTTGTACAGCCTTTCTTTGAATCTATATAATTTAGCCTATTCTAAAAGCATTCATCTCCATTCATTTTAAAGCGCTCTAGGGTTTAATCAGGCCAAAACAGCTCTGAAGCAAAGCGACACTCCAGTTATGACTGAACTACCTGCGTTAAATGACACAAATGGCAAAGAAGCATGAATTTGCACAATCACATGTTTAAAAAGTGCACACTTAAGGTTGCACCTCCTCATGCTTGTGCGCTCAGGACAATAAGAAGTTAATTCTCCCTTAAGTCATTAAAGGACTAGCAGCTCCACAGACAGGATGACTACAAAACCTTCTACACCTGCTTCGAGACCTCCAGCAGCAGCACCAAGAGGCGCTCACACACTGAGCCCTCCCAACCCCCTTACTTCCCGTCATCAGGCCAGGTATGCAGAGCTCTGAAGAGGATTAACCCCGACAATGTGGCAGGACCAGGCAACCCCCCTGAGCAGGCCCCCAGAGCAAGAGCTGGCAGATGTTTTTATCTGTATTTTTTTTCAACCCATCTCTCAGCCAGAGCATCGTTCCCACCTGGTACTAAACCACAACCATCATCTCCCTCGCCAAGAAGACCACTCCTACCTGCCTGAATGACTACAGGCCAGTGGCACTCACTCTGATCATTATAAAGTGTTTTAAAAGAGTGGTGCTGGCCCACATCCAGTGCAGTATAACAGATCCACCACTGACTCCATCACTGCTGCCCTTCACTACTCTCCTCTCACCTGAAAGACAAAGACTCCATCACGATGTTCTTTGTGGGCTATATTTCCACCTTTAACACAGTCATCCCCCCACAAACTTATCCATAAACTGTCCACACACAGCCTGCATGCCACACTACCACTGGCTACTGGACTTTGACTAGCAGACCCCAGACTGTCAGGATTGGCAATAAGCCAGCATTACCACCTACACTGGGAATTCACAGGAATGTATCCTCTGCCCAATCCTCTACACCCTGTTCAACCATGACTGCGTCATCCACTACAAGGTCCTGTGTCATCCATGACATCATCCTGAAGTGTGTACTGCAGTGATAGAACATATCGCTGGTGGAGATGAAGCGGCCTACAGGAGGAAGGTGGCCAGGCTGGTGTCATTCACAAGAAGAATGAGCTGATTGTGGACATGAGATAGGAGAGGAGACCTCCTTAGCCACATGGACACTGAACACCACCCAGCTGATCAACACCGGCTGAGAATTTGGAATGTCAGCAACTTTTACAGCTGTGTGATAAAGAGCCTCCTGACTGGCTACATCACTGTGTGGGACAGCAGGACGACTAATGGACCATAAATGCCTGCTGAGAGGAGTGAAGACTGCTGAGAAGATCACCAGTACTTCACTGCCCTCTCTTCAGAGGGCATCTATTACCACATCTATTATCATCTATTACCAAAGAGTCCACCACATAGTAGAGCTGCCCCCATTGTTAAAGACCCCACCCACGCCCAGCATGGCCAGAGGTACATATACATTTTCGTCCTTATCCAGAGCAACTTACCATCCAAGCAATTCTGCTCAAGGACCC
>JAUZSV010137292.1:0-13540 GCA_034780495.1 Parotocinclus cesarpintoi | reverse complement strand
TTGTGAAGTTGCTTTGAGACAATACTCTATTGTAAAAGGCGCTATAGAAATAAAACTGAATTGAATTGAATTGAATTACTGTAATTTATAAACACTTTTCCATAGTTTAAAAAATTACTAAACTCCGGATGATCCTAGAGATGAACAAAAGCTACCTTCACTGGACAAAGTACTCAGGATGGGTTATACTGCTTCAGGAGTTCAGCAGTATCACTAGTAGTGTTATAATCTTGTTCCTGTCACGCATAGCTGTTAATAATGATGATATTACAGTAATTAGGTGATAAACTTTTTCTTTGAATCATAAGATAGCCTTTTATTATTCAACACGTTTGCATTGTTACAACAGGAAGAGGATCATCTGATAATTTCAGCACACTGTTACTCACGTGTGCATGCTCCTGTGCATGTTTCTGAACATGTTTGATTTGTTTTCTTGCACTTGTAAGCAAGATCCATGCATCCGATCAACCCCAGCTTACTTTAATGTCAAAGGTCTTTAAACTTACAATACATTATAAGAGGAACTAAAAATTTGTCTTAACCCAAGACATTTCAGCTGTAAAAAGATTCAAAATGGCAAAGGCAGTTACAGTATGCAATAACCCTACTAATATTTTTAACAGATTTGTATTAATTGCTTATTTATGTACATTACTATTACATTACATTACATTACATTAATTTCTATAAATAAAACTTGCGAGAATTCCACTCATGTTTTTATAAAAATCTCCAAAACAAGCCCAAAAAATGTATTTAATCCTAACAGCAACGAAGCAACTTGGCTTAATACTGCAGGAAAGATGAAAAAAAGAAAAAACACGACTGCATGCAATCTTGAGAGGAGCAAGGCAGGGACCAACCTAGACAAGGTCCCAATCCATCATATGGCACACACAGTATATTCACACACTCATATATACACTCACAAACAGGAAGCACTTTAGAGGCACCAATTAAAATAATTTGCATGTCTTTGGACTGTGGGGAAATCTATGCGGACATGGGAAGGACATGCAAATTCCGTACAGAAAGGACCTAGACCACCCCATCCAGGATTGAATCTCCTTGCTGTGAGGTCACACAGTTCTAGCCACTGTGCTGCCCTAAATGTTTTCATATTTTGTTGTATATTGTTGTTTAAATTAAAGCACTATGTGCAAATTATTTACACTACAGTACAGAAAGTTGATATTTAGTTCATCTGGGCACGCGGTTTTTGTTGGAGAAACGTTTTGTTACTTATGTATGTGATTTTTTCTTAAATACAGCACATTTGCATAATGACATATATGATATCAGCACCACTATGTAACTATGAGACCAGTGATTTGTTTCATATGCAGATTGCCATGGTCATGCGTGCTATTCATATAAGCTTGTGGAATAGATGCAGTTAAGGGATGGTAATATGGTTTCATGTAGACGGTCCCTTTAACTCCCTGTTTAATATATAGACTACAATATATAGTCAGTAGGAGATGATGTACCTCCAAGGACCTCCCACTGAGAACTGATCTTAAAATCTATTTTGATTTAAAATCTATTTTGTTACTTATGTTATTACTAAATTAAATATCATTATTAATTAAATTATATAATTTCCTTAATTTACCTACTACTTTAATATATTTCTAAGTATTTACTTAATTAACATCTAGTCCACCCATGGAGGACAGGTCCCTTTTTAAATCTTGGTTCCTCCCAAGGTTTCTTCCTTCTACTTTCAGGGATTTTCCTTGCCATCGTCACCCTAGGCTTGCTCAATTTGGGATTGGCTTTTTTTAAAAATAATATAATATAATATCATATCATATCATATCATATATCATATCATATCATATCATATAGCAAAGCTGCTTTTAGACAATGCTCCGTTATAAAAATGTCTAGAAATACAATTGAATTGAATTACAGGCGCAGTTCTTTCTCTGACCACTAGATGCCACTATTTAACCATTTTCATCAGTTCTCTTTTCTCGTCCGTTCAGGACTAACAGATATAAATATTTACAGTTACGTTATTATAATAAAACTGTTATTATTAGTAAGAATAATTAAATCCAGAATTACTCACTGGTCGGTTGGTTCTCCTTTAGCCAGTTTCTCAGCGCACGAGAAAGCTCCTTTATGCAGCCAGCAGTACGTATCCACAGCTACAGTCTGTCCTTTATACTTCTGCACGTGCACAGGCTCGGAAGCTTCTTTAATAAACTGTAACAAACCCTGAATTCCCATCCCGATCTGATCTCACGCGCTCCGGATAGTAAACAAACAGATCAGACTGCTAACCTGCGCTGTGCTAAAGCTAAAGCTAAAACGCCTCGGGTAATGACCGTTACGGTTAGAACGTTGGCGTTTCTTTAACCGTCAGCTTTAAAACTCAGTCCGTTTGTAATCGTTTTGCAAACGTAAATCCTAAACCTCATAGTTATAAAACAGGAGAATCCGAGCGCTTAGCAACAACCATTTCACTTCTTCACTCCCGCTTATTCGACTTTAGCGGCAAAACGTTACGTATTTCAGCAAACGAACGCTGATTGGTCAAACCCTGTCATACAGCAACGAGTCCAGAGCGCTGAGCTTCACAGTGTCGATTCCGGGAGAGTCGATTCCGATTCCTCTTATAAACAGTGAGCGTAGTGGGAGTCGACTCAAAGAATCGATTCTAAACACGAACTAATGGATTCCTACTCTAAAACAATACGAACGCAAGTATGGAGATTAGGACAGACTTTTTTTATTGTTTGTTTTGCGGATCCGCTGACGATCATATTGTAAGAATAAAAAAAATTACAATAATTTTTTTTTGGTATTGCTCGGATCCGCCGCAGCACTAATGGTACAATAATAAATAAATAAATAAATAAATAAAAGGTGGAGAGCTAACGGTTTTCTTCTGTTCATTTAATGTTTTTCCAGACTCACTTTAATTTAATTGTAGCCTAAATAAATTTTATATTTAAATAAAAATGTTTTTTTTATTTCTTCCTCCTTTCCTTGTATTGATTCCACAATTCATCGAGAAATTGAAAAGTGCTGAAAAATAAAGATTTATTTGGGGGTTTTTTTCTCCCTCCTCAGTAGATTCTTAAATAGAGACATCTGAACAAACAATTAAAAAAGTCTGGCCTAATTCACGCGTTCATACAGAATAGATTTATTTAGATTTTGTAATAATTTTATTAACATGATGATTTAAACTTAAGACTGTAAATGTTTACATTTAAACGACATTTAAACGCCATAAATCCTAGTGGTTTCAAACGCTGCTCGTAAAGAAATTAACAGATCTGTTCAGTTTAGTTTTATTTGAGTTCGTTCATTTAAAATTTAAATAGTGAATAAATAAATAAATGGTTTGATCCGTTCAGTTAGGACATTTTAATATTTCTGTTGTTTTTGAACATTTTGGTAGATGGAGTAGATTTTATGAAGAACGCAGCTTTACTGCGTTAGTAAATAAATAAATAAATTAATGGGTAAATAATACCCAGAACCAATATGTAGTTATAAAAATAAATACATTGTAAAACAATACCATATGAAATGTGTAGCTAAACACATAAGATGGTAAAAACGCATAAATACGTAGACAAATAAGTAATAGTGGATAGTAATTTTAAAATAATGCGCAGTTTAAAATATAAATAGGTAAATAATACAAAGTATTAGTAAGTAGAGGAAAATAAGAAGGCACGCCAATAAATAATAATTACAAGAATAAATACGTGAGCAAATAATAATAATACATAAATAATTAGGTAAATAAATACATTTGTAGACTAATATACCTTTTTTTTTTTACAAATTAGAATTGTAATATTTTTTTTAATTTTCGTCACAGTTTATTTTAAATTTTATTTAAATGACGCTTTATTTATAGAATTCTTGTAATAATTTAAGGCTGAAATCATGTTAAAACTTTTATTTCGATTACGTGTATTTTTTAACGTTATCACAAAGCACTATTTACTTCTACTATCAATTAATTAACTAACTATTAATTACTGGCTTATTAATAACCATGTAATAGAAAAATACGCACAAATTTTTCCGACTGTAAGAGCGAAGGGAGAGCTGACCAATCAGAGCTCAGGAGACTCACTGTCACGTGGACGTCAAGCAGCATGTAGGGACGGATATGACGTGTATAGAATATCACAACCACCCACCAAGAATCTGTTGTTCTTCCTGCTTCCTGTTGTGCCTCTCTCTCTCTCTCTCTCTGTAGAGTGTAAATATCGGTCTAACGTGGCAATGATCTGATGTGATCGACTGGATCTACAGAAGCTCTCTCCTAATCGATCGTTAGCGGTTCAGATCTTCAGCAGTCATGCAGTTTTCTCCCACCAACGGGGATTTTACCTTCGTCTCCTCCACTGGAGCAGAAGGTAAAGATGTTTGTTTTCCTGAGGGATCTGAGGGTGGATCTATTAGGATCACTTGGTTAGTTTTTGTTATTTATTATTAGGGTGGATTACAAGGGATATAAACAAGATTTGACGTCATAAAGTCCTGTTATAGAGCTATAGAGGTGCTCTCCGGGTTATGACTGTGTTAAATAGAGGCACTTTATTAGGAACAGCTGTACACTCAGATAGCGTTCATATCGACCATCAGAAAGGGTGAAACGTGAACACAGTGATTTTGACCGCGAGACACCAGGCGGGCTGGTTTGAGCGTTCCTGTAGATCGACCGTTGTCGATGACGATCATGGGGCGCGCTACGGTAAGGGGCCAAACGACACTTTACGCCTTGAGGCGGATGGACTACAGCGGTGTCAGGTACAAAGCTGAGTATGCAAAGCACAACAACGGGAAAAAATAGCCCGGTCTGATGATTTACGCAGAGGGTCGAGTCGGACGTCGGAGCCTAGTGCCGGCGGTCAAGGCTGGCGTAAAGGTGTGGGGATTGTTTTTGGGTGGTGCTAATCCCAGTCAGCTGTTAGTGGGACGCCTCAGAGCATTAAGTATTGTCAGAGTAATGTTGCTGACCGTGTGCACCCCGTGGGGTTACCGTTGGCTGCCTGTATAAATGCATAAAGGTTTCTGCTCTGGTTCCCGCAGAGCTCAGTGGGACGATCGACGCCCCGGACATCAAGCTGAACATGGGAGGCGATCACGCCAGAGACGCCTACGCCGCCAACTTTCTCCGACAGAGGGGTTACGGGTGGCTGCTGGAGGTCGAGGAGGACGACGCAGAGGAGATCAAACCTCTACTGTGAGTGTTGGAGGTTTATGTAAACAAAAGGCAGGTTACGTAACGTAACGAGTCTAAAGTGTAAGGGTCCCAGAATAGAGACTTGCGGGACACCATGGTGCCATATGTGAGCTTTATCTTGCTAAATCCAGTTCCTGAGCAACTAGAAGGTCAAGGAGACTCGGGTTCAACTCGTGGGTGTCTCATAAGGAAGATCGTCTTAGTTAGACGATCATTGACTGTAGTTTTAATGACTGGTCGCCCTCTGGTGGCAGGGAGGAGCTGGACATCGACCTGAAGGACATCTACTATAAGATCAGGTGCGTGTTGATGCCCATGCCGTCGCTGGGTTTTAACAGGCAGGTGGTCCGGGACAACCCTGATTTCTGGGGGCCGCTGGCCGTCGTGCTGCTCTTCTCCATGATCTCCATCTACGGACAGTTCAGGGTGAGTTCTGTGGAGTCCAGCGCCAGATTACGAACCCGGCTTCGGGTCGGGGTCGCGATCAGGACTTAACAGCTCGTGTTTTTGGTCCAGGTGGTGTCGTGGATCATCACCATTTGGATTTTTGGCTCGTTGACCATTTTCCTGTTGGCGCGCGTGCTTGGCGGAGAGGTGAGAAACGAGGACCGGTTCGCTGCAGGAACGGTAACGTGAGTCGTTTGAGAAGGTCTCCCGAGGGTTGAGGTTGTTGCTCTGATTCTTGGCAGGTTTCTTACGGCCAGGTTCTCGGCGTGATCGGATACTCGCTGATCCCTCTTATCGTCATCGCTCCCGTTCTCCTGGTCACCGGAGGATTCGAAATCGTTTCCACATTCATAAAGGTGTGTATAACTCGAATCTAGAAACAGATTAATGGGGTCTCGTCCCATAAGAGGGTCATTATGGCCCTTTTCTGTTCACTTTACTGGGGTCTAGGTCCATGGTTCCCAACCTGGGGTCCAAACATCACAAAAAGCTGAATTAATGAACTATGTTACGTTTTCTTAATAAAGATTTGATGGATCACTTTAATCTTTTGGTCTGTGTGTGTGTGTGTGTGTGTGTGTGTGTGTATGTGTGCTGGGCGATATGAACTTATTACATAATCTTTGTTCTACTAATATATTATAGTTTTATATTAGACTACTGCTATTTTATAATTGCCTTTTATGGTCAGGGGTCAGACTGAGCCACCTTCGACCAGCAGAGGGCAGCAGTGGTGCACAGTGTGAACTGACAGCGCTATTCTGTTACTCTTTAAACAATTTGGACTAATCAGGCACCTACCTGACAAGGCAAATTCGTTGCCTGACAAATTAGTACTCATTCTGCTTTGCAGTTTGGCCCTAAACCAAATAGTCCAGGAACCTATTTTGACCTTTTTATGGCATGTATGAGTAGGAACTATGTAGTAACGACACCGAGCCTTATTCAGGCGTTTTATGGTCTCACTATGACCGTATTATGAACGTCCTATCCTTGATAAGAACGGCGACTCCTGCTGGATGGACATGCAGTACCTGTACCGATGGACGCCGCTTTGATTTTCGTTTCTCTCCTTCGTTTTTTGCAGCTGGGCGGAGTTTTCTGGGCGGCCTACAGCGCGGCGTCGCTGCTCGTCGGGGACGAGTTCAAAACGAAGAAGCCGCTCCTCATCTACCCCATCTTCCTTTTGTACATCTACTTCCTCTCCCTGTATACCGGCGTCTGATTGGCTGGCTGGCTTTCGTTGCCGACTTGAACTCGTGAACCTTCCAGGATTGGTCATGTGACGACGGAGCATGGATTCTTTTTTCTTTTCTTCTTTTTTTCTCATATTTTAGTCATGGAGTGTACAGAGTAACTGTATTTAACGTATCGGATGAGTTTGTATCCGGATTGTTTTTCTTTTGTTGCCTGAAATAGACGCGGGTTCGGGGTCTGACGGTCGTATTTCGGTCATGACTAAACATTCGGGGTTTAAAAGGTGACAGGAATATATTCAAGTTCATTATGCAGATGCTTAAGGACAAACAGGAGAGTAAAAGAGCTGATTATACAGCTGGGGTTTATTAGATTTGAACTGTCAGAATGGCCAAAAGTTTTGGTACGCCTTCTAAGGTAACCCTTAAAAAAGGAGCCTTTAATAACATCGTTTGTAGGATCCTGTGATTGGTGAGAAGCCCAAGCGGAATCGGGTGTAGCCGCGGCTTGGTTGGTCCTTTGGATTCGTACGGAGTTCCTTTATTATGTGATTTACAGATACAGGTCATTAAAACATGTCTATGTTATGTACACATCATCTCACTGTAACCCTGGGGCAGTTTGGGAACAATTCTGAATATTGGGGGATCGATCCTGGTACCGCCCCTCGTGTTCTCTGGGGTTAGGCAAGAGACTCCGTGGGACCCTGAGGAAATTCTGCGGACTCCCGGGAAGCTGTTGTTGTCTGGTAATCTGGTATCCACAGACGTTCAGGCCGAAGATGAAACCATGAAGCAGAAACTGGGACGGAATCTGGAACTCAAACCTCAGCTCGCTTTTAGAGGCGGCCCAGAAATACTGGAGGGCAGTGCTGAGTTCGTGTCCCGCCTCGGGCGAGGTGAGGTTTGAGACTAGTTCTGTCCCAGATCAAGGAAAAAGGCACGTCTTGGGTTTCTTGAGCTTCTGCCTTATGAAGCTTCTGACTGTATGGTATGGACACGTAAGTAATTAGGTTTTTTGATTCTGACGGGTCAAAAAGTGTCGGTTTTCCAGAACGGACCTTCGGCTGGATTTGGCTTAAAGACCCGGCTGCAGCTTAAACAGCTCAGAAATGTGTTTTATTTGATAGTTGTTTCACAGATATGCGCTCTTTAGCTAACGTTCTTAGTTAATGTTCTGTTATGCCGGACATAACCATGGTCACATTTGAGGTTAGATACTTTTGCACAGTGTTTTATTTAAAGCGATAGCATGAATTAAAACACGATATAAAAACATTCTGTACTGCACAATGCAGTGATCTATCTTTTATAAGACGTGAGACAAAATGCGATTCTCTGTTCTGCCAGGAGGCATCGCAAGGGTTCAGTCATACTAGTTTTCTGTCATTCGGCCATTCGTTACACAGATATTTCATTTTGAGAAATTCATTCGTATTTGTGAGGAGTATATCTGAAATCGATTTTAATTGGTATTAAAATTTCGTTAAAGTGAGCAGGCGTTGATCGGGTGGATGGTAAACATTACATTCCTGTATATAGCTGGAAAATTACCATCCATGGGTGAAAAAATGACAATTAGCAAGTGTGAAGTGCCTGTAAGGCGAATGTGCTAAATACAAATATACAGTCTTAGAGTGAAGCATTATAACTTTCTGGCCGTTAGAAACGGGCACCTCGGGTCGTGTCTGAGGGAGGGGACGCCGGACCAGATGGCCTATTGTTTTATGCTGATAAAAAGATAACATTTAATTTACGACCAAGAATTTTTTACCTTTAAAACCCATTTTTTTACAGGGCAATGTCTAGAATCCTGCCCCAAATATGGCCAGTCATGCCTATGGGTGACACCTGACCCTGCCAGAAGGCACTGCCAGGATTTTGTGGCACTCGGAAACCACAGAATATAATTTAATATTGCATGGGTGTCCTGTTTTGGATTCCAAAATTGTGCCCTGTGCTGCCAATGACCTCGAATTGGGCATTAAGTGTGCATGAATATGGATGGATATTTCTAATATAAATTCTTTTATACGAAATAATTGACTGAAGCCAATGTAGCTAATATCACATAACACACATGAATAGCTTGTTTTTACGCATTTAATGAAAAAAAATATAAGTACAAAATTAAGCAAGCAGGCATAAGAAACTTTCATGAATATGAAATGAACTTTATCTTTAACTATAATATGATATATTGTTTAAGTAAAACACCGGTTCGGCTACTCTATTAATGCTGTGGGCCCCATCCATACTATTTAGTACGACAGGGTGAGACTTTGTACGCAGTACAATGAATACTTGCGCTATTTAGAAAAGTAGTATGCGGATTTATTAGTAGCCACGGTGACTACGCTGACTGCGGAACCTCACAGAGCAGAGACTGCCGAAGTACGTAGAGCTGATCGAGAATAGAGGTCTGCGCTGCGAATTCGTAAGAGGAGGAGGAGGAAACAGAAGGGAAGCGGCGGAGTGAGGTAGAGGAGAGCCTCAGTTTTAGTGAAGCCGTACTTTTTCTTTGGAACATTACCCCCTTTTAAATCATTTTAGCCAACCAGTTTTGTCAGTGGTGAGACCGGGAAGGCACTTCAGGAGAAAAGTGAGCGAGTTAAACGCGAGAAATGGCCGCGGCGGGTGCTGCGGCCTGCGGCTCGTCTGAATCCTCGGACTGGATTTTGGTGAGAGACGGGAGGCTGCGCTGCGACGATGCCGGCCTGCGGAGCCTCTCCTACCACCCGGGCCTGAACGCCATCCTGGCAGTGACCAGCCGAGGAAGCATCAAAGTCATCGACGGCACGTCCGGAGCCATCCTGCAGGCCTCTGTGTTACACGGTGAGGTTTAAATAGCGTTCGCTGTAACCCCACGGACGTTACAATAACAGCAGGGTCGCGCGATATGATGGTGTATCGATATATCGCTATGGCTGCACATCCCGTATGGTGTGTGTTGTCAAAGCCGGGTGTGCTGTCACTCTCTTGGTGCACATGGAACAAAGCATACTGTAATACTCCGGAGCTTTACGATATGCTACACACATTTACCGGTTACAGTGAGTAAGGAAATCACAGGCACAACTAAACGCTCTGGATTTAGACAGGTTTGCTGTTCAGTGTCAGGTAACACAGTATTAATATCGTATTATCGTACCGTCCGGCCCTACTAAGAAGTGTCTGGAAATTCCAGGATTGAATCGTTTGTGTCTTTTTTTTTTTTTTTACTGGTTTCCCTTGTAAAATAGGTAACACAGTTTAGATAGAAAATACCGCTGGGTGATATGATACTGATATCGTGAGTAGAGTATGGAGTATGGGGAGTATCATCAGATGTTTGGGCATTTATAACTGACCGAGGGTGAGCAAGAGGATAGGATATGCTCTTGATTGTAGGATATGTATTGGATGAGTATTGTAGGTCTCCATGCTGTGAGTATTGTGGAGCCCTGGGCTTTTGTGAGCATGGTGAGTATTTTAGGTCTCAGAGCTTTGTGGGTATAGTTAGGGTAGTACTTACTTACAAAAACAGTGCTTTGTTGGATATGTATTGGATGAGTATCGTAGGTCTCAATGCTTTGTGAGTATTTTAGGTCTCAGAGCTTTGTGAGTATGGTGAGTATTTTAGGACTCTGCGTGTTGTGAGTATTGTAGGCCTCAGAGCTTTGAGTGTTGTAGGTCTCAGTGTTGTATATGTATGGCAAGTATACTAGGTCTCTGCTTTATGAGTATGACGAGTATAGTAGGGTCTCAACGCTTTGTGAATATTGTAGGTATCAGCACTTTGAGTATAATGAGTATAGTAGGCCTTGGTGCTTTGTGAGTTTGGTGAGTATTGTAGATCTCAGTGCTTTGTGATTATGGTGAGTATTGTAGATCTCAGTGCTTTGTGAGTATGGTGAGTATTGTAGGTCTCAGTGCTTTGTGAGTATGGTGAGTATTGTAGGTCTTAGTTCTTTGTGAGCATTGTAGGTCTGTTCTTTGTGATTATGGTGAGTATTGTAGGTCTTAGTTCTTTGTGAGCATTGTAGGGCTCAGTGCTTTGTGAGCATGGTGAGTATTGTAGGTCTCAGTTCTTTGTGATTATGGTGAGTATTGTATGTCTCAGTGCTTTGCGAATATTTTAGGTCTTAGTGCTTTGTGAGTATTGTAGGTGTCAGTGCTTTGTGAGTATTGTAGGTGTCAATGCTTCGGGAGTATAGTGAGTACTGTAGGCGTCAGTAACTGTGATTAGGGTGAGTATTTGTTTTATGAGGATTGTAGAGGGTCAGTAGTTGTATGGTGGGTCCTGTAAATGTCTGTAATGGTCGTTGATGTCAGTACTTTTTGAGTATCCTTGTGAGTATGGTTGGTGTTGTTGGTCTCTTTATGAAGTGTCAGTACTTATGCAGCATCGTTGGTATTATCACTCATCTGTGCTTTTCTCTGTGTGTGTGTGTGTGTGTGTGTGTGTGTGTGTGTGTGTGCGCGTGTGTCCGTGTGAGTGTATGTGTGTGTGTGTAAGGAGAGTTGTGTAGTTGATTTTTCGGAGCTTTGTTGTGTTTGTACTTTTTGCCGATGGGGAAACATTTATTAGCTCTGCTCTTTAGTACGAGCTCCTTTGGTTTGGTTTCGTTTCGTTTCGGCTCGGTCAGGACTCGCACCGCGAGCTTTAATGTTGAAGTGTCGAGGCGCTCGGCCCACCGCCACCCCCACCTGATGGAATGGCACCTCGGCCGGAGTGTATGAATCCGTAAGCGAGTACCTGGACGGTTCCTCGAGTACCCGTGCAGAGCCGTTATTAACCGTCAGTGACAGGATTCTGTTTGGATTGTGTCACTTTTCCACTCTCACTTTTGTGCAGTTTGTGTAGAGTGCTGCATTATTTGGAACACAGCCTTTGTGCTTGTCGGGTAAGTCACGGGGTGGAACTGCTACACGCACACACACACACACACACACACACACACACAGAGAGTAATAATGTAATGTCCGGGTAGGTCAGTGGTTCTTTTGCTCACGCGGTTCGTTTTGTGCGTTACAGCGAAGCCCGGCGGCCGTGTCAGGTGTCAGTACTTTGCAGCGGTGGATAAAGTGCTGTTTGTGGACGATTACGCGGTGGGATGCAGGAAGGATCTGAACGGCATCCTGCTCTTAGACACGGCGCTCCAGGCTCCCGTGTCCAAACCGGAGGACATGGTCCAGCTGGAGCTCCCGGTCACAGAGGTGAGTCGCAGAGTCTGTCGTTACAAAATTACTTTTACTTTCACCTCTCGCTTCTGTAGTCTTCTTTATGTTTGGTGTTTGTGAGGCTGAAGTTCAATTGCAATCTTTGTTATTTATTGTTTTATGTTGAAGGTTTTTTTTTCTCTCGTCGATGTTTCATTTGGACCTGATCCACTGTTACGTGAGTGATTGTATCCGAATCAGTCGAGAGATGCCCCTTAAACTTTAAACTTTCATAGTAAATAATTAAGTTGGATTTATTTTAAAAGTCGCAGTAGCTGTTCCATTCCTGGGTTTCCAGATCCAGAGAAAGAAAACGTGGCTGTACTCGATACTTGACACGCATGGTGCAGCGTATTCGGAACGTCCCTTAATTGCTGTAACCAGTACAGTATGATATTTCAAAAACGTCCCAGGCCTTTAGAAATAAAGATCTGGCAACCCTGGCTGATGGCCGAAGACGCTGATTAGAATCGGGTAAGTGGTAGTCTGGGGTAAAAGCCAGCTCTCTTTATTGGATATCGGAGCATGCTGTGTACAAGCCCACCTGAATAATCAGATAAACGCAGAAATCGGACCGTAATCGGATTATTAAGGGGAACGTAAACGAGCTCAACGTCGCTATTCCAAAATTTGGTTAATTATTCTAGCCTGGGATGCCATCACTATTTAGACGTTCCTAACAAACTGACATAAAAACAGGGAGAGTCTAACGTCAGAGGAGCTGCATCGGGACGTCACTTCAAAGCTCCAAAAACCATTGGGGAGGCTTTTTGGTCACTTCGTTTCTTGTCGATCACAGTCCCGGTTCCTCCGAATTTGGTTGAGGGCTAACAGTGCTGTGAAATTTGGCATCTTTCTGGGCGTCACTTGTTACTCGCTATGATACGGCAACCGGCATTCCCCGGGCAGCAGAATCATAAAAGTTTTGGGTTTTGTGCTGAAAACTTTCGAACCACAACAGATATCACAAATTCGATCTCACCAATAGTTTTCGGACACAATCCCGATCTTCTTTCATATCCCACACGACCACCTTCTTATTAAAACTAGAAAATGCAGATCCCGGAGGAACTGCGGATGTGTGTTGCATCTGTGCCGTTGGTTCCGGCCTGGGCAGGTCTGACACCCGGTTGATTCCGGTCGAGCCTAGCTTCGAGGCACGGTGGGCTTTGATCAGGTGCGGGTCCGACTCCTGGAAGGTTGTGGTCGGGCGTAGGCCCGAGTCCCGGTTTTGACATCACTAGAGTGGGGCCATTCAAAATGAATGAGGATATTTTTTTAAAGAGTAATCAAAAGTGAACGGAGCGTCCGATCACTTTGAAAATGAACTTTGGTTCAGAGGCTTTGGTTCAACTCTGGTGAGATCATAGCCGGGTCCGACTGCTCCGATTTTCGTGTTTGTAGCTTAAAAATTGACCGAGCTACAGCAGTTTAAAAGCAGTCCTATTCATTGTCTATGGGATTTTTG
>JAUZSV010137182.1:0-13542 GCA_034780495.1 Parotocinclus cesarpintoi | reverse complement strand
ATCCAATCGCAGCTCTCAATACAGATCTAATGACTAACAGCGATGCGGTTATGCATTACGAATGCTAGCATTCAAACTGTCACTCATCATTTGCTCTCAAAGTGTTTCTGATTTATTGTTATTCATTTACTAATGTAGTACAATCATGCAGATGCCAAACATCTGACTACATGTGTTCACTACATAGGGTAATATCGTAATATCAATGGCTTTGTATGTCCCATGTAGTGTATCAGAAAATCACAACAGTTCCATCAGAAAGGCCTGCATACGTAAAGTATATGTTTAGTAAGACTGAATTAAATTACATTATTCAGATACAGTAATTATGATATAAAGTTATAGTATAGTTGTTTATCCCCGTCAACAAGCTTTTTATAGTCTGCAACCAAATTAAATGAATGTTAAGATGTTAAGTAATATTATAAATCCATATCCATATCATCCTATCTCCAGAGATGAACAAACGTGGCCTTAAAAACAAAACAAAACAAATCAAAACAATGGAAATTCACCCCACATAAATCCATACTGACCACAAGCTCCTCTCCAAACTATTTTCTGCTCAGCTGGTTTTAAATGAAGTTATTATGACTCATTAAAATGCCCGCGAGCTTGTGGAAGTCTGCCAATTACGATTTAAATTTAGCCTCCCCTCCGCTCGCACCCTCCCAGTCCCCTCTGGCACACACTATGGATCAACCGCTGGCTCACAGTTGCTCTCAAAGCCTCGGCGCAAATGCAGCCCAGCAAACAAACAAATCATCATTTATTCCAGAAAGCCTTCCAGACTGAAGGAGCACCAAAGATCTGCTGAGGCCATGGGCCCCGTGTACCAGAACGCTTTCATTTGTGTCGTTTAAACACACAAAAGCTAAACGAGGGCAGTTCAATAAATACACAGCTCCTCTTTCGCTGAACAATCATCAGCTGGATCAGATCAGTTACGGAATGCAACATCTGTCTGGTAAGCCAAGGCAGGTCGTCAAATGTAATTGCACAAAAGCAAAACCACTTTCATTCAAGTAATAAACGAATGCTTTCAACATGCTCATTATGGAAAAGGCTGTAGTGTTCAGAAATAACATTTCTCCTTTATGCAGTAAATGTGATGCATTAGCGACTTGAGACTATACTACATAATCTGACCTAATCCCCTTCCAATTCAACTTCCAGAGTTACTATTTTTCCGAAAGGAGTTCACGCAGTGGTGACTCTCCTGTCTCGTCACTTTGACTACGCCCAACTGTTCAAGTATAGCATGTATATAATCCAGCTTCCTAAAAAGTGGTGCCAAAGTGGTGCCAAAATGGTGCAGGGGCTGGTGCTGATAATGTGTAACTATTTGATACATTTCGGTGTTGACACCCCTCAATCACAATTATAAGCTTGCTGGGATGTTTGGACAGGCAGGCATGGGTCAGGTGTTTATATAGGACCCGATATGGAATGTAAGGGTGAGCTAATGTCGAGGTTGTCACTCACAAAAAACGGTCAAAAACAAGCCAGGCAGCCTGGGTCACCGTGTCACATAGCCAGGCAGGATACACTAGTGTGTGAGGGTATGCAGTGTGCTAGTGCTAGTAAACTCAGGACTGAGGTAAAATATGAGTGAACAAAGTCAGCCAGGACACAACATTAAAGACACCAGTGTGGATGTTGTTCCAAACACAGCAATGAGCAAATGATGAGCGCATTTACATATAATAACTGCAGAAAATCAGATGTTGTCAGCAATGCAATTAAAGAGCATACATGCACATGAGTTCATGGGAAATATGAACATGCATGCCCTCAGATAATGGGAAAGCTCTTTACATGACTTGGATAATAAACAGATTTTTACTTGGCAACCAGCCAGAAAAAAAAAATCTCGTTTCCCATCTAACCCTAAAACTGACTGAAATCGTAGTATGGGTGTACTTGTTCTGAGAAATCCGTTTATTAAGCTAATATCCAGCTGCCTTTAACAGATTTCTTAATCTGATTTCTATATCACAGTATCGTATATAGTTGGAACATACAATCTGATTGTGATCTCAATTAAGTTCATGTAACAGTTGTCATTAAAGACAGCATACCAACTAATTTTACCACCTGTAATCAATATATGCTATCATATCATGCTAATCAATAACATGCTGAATATAAAAGCTCTGACCAACTCCACCTGAAATGACAGGCTTAAACCAGCAGAGGTACCAGCACAAAAACACTCATTCTACAAAAAAAAAAGTGCTTCACACAATCAACACATGACAAGACATAAATGCTGTTACCAATTACACTTTGCCAATTCATAAGATTGACAGAGATGGGTTTAAATTTTGATTACCTTATACTGAAGATGTACACCGCCAAAGATTCTAATTATCGTTATCACCAAAACCCCAAGTAAATATCAAGCTATTACCTTTTGTCAATAATGGCACAACCGTAACTGAATCTAAAATCCAGAAACGGCACCAAGTGGCTTGAGGTGCAGCAGGCCCAAACAATGACTCCTGATTTCAAACAGGTATGTGAGAACCTGGTTAAAATGTTAAATATACTCAAGAAAACATTGGTGCGCTGGTATGCACACTTTTTAACAAACCATTTAATATGTCAGGCAAGCTTCACTGCATCTGGGGATAGTGGTGACTGCCAGCTGTTCCCCTTTCTTTTTGTTCTGGGCATGCTTGGTATCCAACATCCAAACTGACTGGATTGTTCCAGGGGCTGAGTTGCTACCCATATTTGAAGGCAATGTTAGTTACTGCCTCTTGGGTATGATGATGATTTTATAGGAGCATCTTTACTCACATACTCAGCCTCTGTGGAATACGGTTTACAGTTACAGGTTAGTGCAGGTTGCTAGACTCTGAACATCTGCTGGTCTGTCCATGTGAAGCAGTCCTGAGGGAAAGGCACTTTGTCATACACTAATGTCTTTCTGATGGCCTCTATGCTGGAACTAGCAGTACTGAAATATAATAAAAAAGTCCTAGGATGTGGATTTGAATGTTGCCCAGCTGTACGTAGTCAAGCACATGGTCTACTGCCCATTAAGTGTTGCATCTGGACAACATCATAGGAGGAAAAAGTGTCAGAAATGGTGCATTTTTGTTCCGAAAATAGTCAGTACAGCTGAAATGACACTGTATTTACATTTGCTGAGGCCCACTAGGCCAAAGTGCTCTGGGTGATGTCGCTTTGAGAATTGTAAACATTGCGTCACGACTTGTGAATTCTGGGCAAGCAAAAAAGTTTCTCTCCAAACACACCATGCCAATTACAACCTAACCTTATTAGAACCTGCCAAATGTGTTACTCTGATAAAGTTGTTGGTTATCTGCGTCCACTGTGTCACGGTCGTTAAACAATAAAAGGTCAGGCAACAAAGTCAGACTTGTTTCAGACGTCAAGGTCCTTCGTACCCCCCTCCCAACCAAAAGGTGGCTAGTCAGACACCTTTTGCCTGTCCAATTCTTTCAGACTTGGCCTTATATAAACCCGTCTCATGTTCCCCACTCTGAGAACAAAGGCATCGTTTCCATCTTTCACCCAAAGAGCAGCGGTGAGGTTACAAATGTCCTTGCCCCTTGTGTCGCGCCTGTGTGCCTTTTGCTTTATTTTTCAGACTGTGAGTGTCGAGTGGGTGCACACGGACACGCTGCTGTATCACTCTCATTTCCAGCAGAACAAATTAATCCGTGCCCTTCCAGCCACGCTCCACCCCCCCTTTAACACACCCCATTTTTGACAGAGGCTGCTCAGAAGAGAAAAATGATGAAGCAAATCCAAAATTCAATTGCCTGTGTTCTGTTTTAGAAAGCACACAGTGTACTGTACAGACCATAAAACTCCCAAACAGCCTCCAGACACTGCTGCAATCACGCTCCATCAAAACACTTTGTCTCGCATACAAAAATAAGACCCGGCATTGAGCTGAATACCAAATCAGCCCACCGGGGCACTTGCTACTTAGCAACCGAGGGGATTTAAAGCCGCAATACCCAACAACAAAGGAATAAGATCGGGATCTTTTACAGGGTGCCACAGACGGGCCTGGTTTATTCCATGCTTTTGATCAGAAGCATTAATGATGGAAGCCAAAGAGAAAACAAACATAAAAAAAAAATCTAAAAAAAACAAAACAAAGGATGCGGTCAGAACGTTTCTTCCTTATGGCACAAGCTGGTGATATTGTGAACTGGATAAAAGTATAATATAGTACATCCTATCTGTCATGATCCCTAGACAAAATATTCAAGCCTTATAAAAGTCTGATTTATCACATTTAAAATATTGCACGAGGTCATAAAACAACTGATAAAAGTACATTTTAACTTCAATTCATAATGAGTAACATTGGAGTCTAAAGATTTCCGAAGTGTACAATGTAAATATTATATTATAGTTTATTATCATTTTAAATGTCTCCAAAGTCTACCATTGTGTTTGCACGGGTGATGGATAGATCGTGTCCAGTTTAGTGCTGGTTTCCCATCTTCTGCCCCAGGTTAATGGTTAAACCCTGACTCCCTGTGACCCTAAATTGGATTACACAGGTATGAAAATAAATGAATGAACAAATGAATAATTATCATGTTACCCAGCCCTGTGGGACTTCTATATGAAAATAATTTTCTAATTTTAGCCAAATGATACAAACCTGGTAACTGATTGTAGATCTGATCAGCTAATGCATTACATTTTATAGTCTATACTATATTTTATTATATAAAAATGCAATACCTTTAATTTAACATGTCCAACAAATAAAATAAGTAAATAGGAAATGAAATTAAACAACTGGTGCACAATTTAATTTCAGTTTAGTTGCGTAGCACCGTCACTGCAAATAAACTCAAATTGATTTATTTATCGCTTTTTTAAAGCAGCTTTACAAAAGTCTAGACCCGCAGCCCTTAACTGAGAAAGTGTAGGGTGCCAGTGGCAAAGAAAAATGTCAAAAGGAAGACAGGGAGGAACATGACTCAAAGAATGTTTAAATTCTAGATTTTCTATGTAATAGTTTATGTTTTATATAATAAATAACAGGGATCACATTGAATGTAATTATAAATATAATTTTCTAATACTAAAGAGAATATGATAAAAAAAAGTATAATAGACAATATAAAGAACACAAGTCAAAAGTATACATAATAAATAATGGAGAGAATATACGAGTGAGTTTCATGTTTATTTGGTACAGTTAACAGAACCATTGTAGGTTCTCTCATTCTCTTTTGGTAGCCTGGCATGTTACATGGAGAGGAGGGGGCATAACTGCCCTCTGGCATGGGCAATAAAGTGTGTCAAGTTATATATTGCATTATCGATATGTTAAATACTTCTGGCTGAATGTCTTTTTCTGCATTTACACAGTGTCTTATAAGTGCAAACTCCGAAATCTACATCACAAGCCGAGTCCAAGATTAAACCCAGGTCCTCAGGAACTGTCCTTTCCAGTTGTTGGCTCTTACCTCCCAGCTTTGGAGCTGGTATTTATACAGGCCTGCATAATATTGCTGCAGTTTTAGAAACACAGTCTTGAATCTGCACTTTATTTGCATCTGGTTCTGTACCACTAATCTGAAGGTTGAGAGTTCAAAAACAGGATCTGTCAAGGTGCCACCGCTGTGCCCTTAAACAAAGCCCTCAAGATTGAATCACTTATTTTAATTGGAAGTCACCGTGGATAAGAGTGCCTGCTAAACGCTGTATGTTTAACGTAGATACCACATTAATTATGTTAATGTACTGTGGTATCTTCTTGAGTGGAATTCCCATTTTTCTGTTCTTGATCAATTCTAGATATCAGGACTCAGAGCATCATCCAAGCCTGATACTGTTCGCATACTGACATCAGCTTGCTATATATAATACTTTTAAGCCACCTAGGGTATGAGAAAGGATGCATATAAATGCAACATTTTATTATTATTATTATTATTATTAAATGCATGTTTGTAGAAATGGACTCCTAAAGTAAGGATTAAAGAACTAAGTCGTATCTTATTTTAGTCATAAATATTCCTCTCTCAGAAACGAAACAGAACTAACATGTACAACAGTGAGAATTTTTCGGAAAGGACTTTGCTTTTTATTCTGCTCAGGTGCTAATAGTCTAGAGGGTTCATTAGAGGGAGATAAGAGCATGCAGCAGTACATGGACTGATCTGCTCAATGCTGCCAAACATCAAAGGCATGACAGGCAACAGACAGCTTCTCTGCCTCTGTTTGAGCCGAGCATTAAAACTGGAAATGCAGCTCGACGTTCCTGATCCAGCTCTACAGTGCAAACTCCTTTCAGCATCCTGATGAGGACCAAACTCGTTGCCCAATTACAAGGCTATTATGTCGACGCTTTATCATCTCTCCTGGACCTTATATTGGAAGAGATTTATGCCTGGCATAATTTGAGCTTGTTGTAAATTGATGTTTAATGCACATCAACAGGTCACGGGAAAGTATTATGAGTTTAAACCACCAGAGAGAAGTTAGGGCACGCAGCCAAACAGAAGCCCGGGCCATTTCTCCACGCTGCCTGTCATCCCCTACTAATGTTCCACAGGGAGGGAGAAAGGGGGGGGGGGGTAAGAGGAGAGTGGTGGGGTTTTATCAGCTGCTCTAAAGAATTTACATAAGACCACAGAGAACTGGGGCTGGTTTCCTATTTTTTCCCTGTGCTTTTATTTATTTACAGGCCTTTCCTCCCAGCCTCCGCCCCATGAGTGCTCTCTGTTTTGGAATACGTGGCTTGGAAAGCGGTCAAGTTTCATTAATTTCTATTTTGGGTACAGTATGTTCCTGGCCACACATCTGCGAGCGATCATAAACGCACTGGAATGCTGGCAGAACATCCAGACCTGCCGGCACTCGATGATGTCATCAGTCTGAGGGAAGAGTTGGCAAGCGGCCAGACCGTGGGAACCCAGCGCTCACTGCTTCTGACAGTAAAGCAGAGAGAGAAGCGAGAGAGCGCGAGAGGGCGGGCGAGAGCGAGACAGACAGAAAAGACGAGCATAGAGATTTGAGGATTTACTTCTTCTCATGCTTCCTCCACACAGCTTGCATGTTTCTTGGTCTTCAGGCAGGTGTCAGGCAGGTGCATCACCTAAAATATTATTTTACTCAAACATGAATTACTGTGCAACCAAGGGGCGCTTATGCTTAAAACTGAGGACGCAAACCAGGAAATCTATGTTGAGAGACCAGACAAGCGTAGCTACAGAGATAAACAGTTATGGCATGTTAACAACATCGCTAAAGAACAGCCGACAGGCAAAGCAGCCCTGCTCTAACTGGAAGAAAACAGGATAATATGCCATTGTTTATACCTACAGTTATTCATTTGGCAAATTTGTTCATCCAAAGGGAGAACGCATTTGAAGCACACTGTACAAGTTTTAATAGATCTTTCTCGAGGGTTTAACAATACCAGCCTTTCTGATTTTAACTTAGTTTTCTGTTTAGAGGCGCAGCCAGAAGATGAGTTGCAACCAAGACACTCTTTATATTCCCTTTATATTCTTAGAGTATTAATATGCTCCCACTAAATCAACTACAACACACACGTTTTTCTAACCTCCTAAAGTATGTGCTCACCACTCCCTACCCACTTTAGAATGCCACTTATTCCCATTAATAGCGAACAACTTCAGACTGTTTTATAAAGGCAACTTGAATAAAAACTTGAGTCTTGAGTCATCAACTTGCATAAGAGTCAGTGTTCTAAAATCAGTAGCAAAGAAAAGCTTTCAAGAGCCCTAAGTGGTACAACTATTTAAGACAGGGGTGAGGAACAACGTCAGTCGGCTGTAGGTTTTCATTCCAACAAAGAAGAAAACGCCCATTAAATTCAAAGCCAACAGTTTAATTCCACAGGGCTTTTTTTTTTTTTACAATGGGTACTGTTTTAAAGTACAACTCCCTGAAGACCTGACAGTGGCAAGGTAAAACTCATTAAATGTCATAAGGAAGAAACCTTGAAAGAACCAAGACTCAATTGACTCAATTGGGCAGCCTAGGTGATATTTGTAATATTTAAGTTGAGCTATCTAATTGATAAATAAACCCCGGACCACAAGTGGTAATCAAAAATATTCCGGTGAGTTCTGCCTGGCCATAGCCTCCCCAAATGGTTAACCGGTACTTGGTGCTGCAGCTGGGAAAGCTGGGCAGTGGTGAGTCCGTTAAATCACCACAGGTCTGTCTGTACTCTCTGGAGGATAGCATACAGACTTCAGGCTACCCTGGCCACCCTACCCTACCCTAGTAGTTAACAAGTGTGTTCGCATAGTCACGAGTGTCTGTGTGACTGGCCATATCTCTCATCTGAACGATTTGATGTGGGCCGTCTAGCCTGTGCAAAGGTGGGCGATGAGGCAAGATGACCAGTTTGCCTGTTTTGTTGCCGTCTGGCAATGGTTGAGTCACGCCGCGTTGTTTATCTGGAGGTTTGTTTATGAAGGGCAGAAGTGAGCCTGAAGCAATTAGCAGTTTATCAACTGTCAGAGTAAAGGCTTAAAAACACAAAACACACACACGAAAAAGGACAAAGTAAACAAAATAGCTCTGCTAGTGAACCATGGTGAGAGTTACATGCCTATAATCCTTTCATCAAGCCCTGCCTCTTCTCACTCTCACAAAAAGGCAGACCTAAATATATCTCCTGGCCTGGCTGATGTGACCCAAGTCTTCCACTGCACTCTTTGAAGTCGCAAGGGAAGCTCACATAACGCTAAAAGCCCAGCGAATGGCTGAGCCACTTTTTTTCTCCTCTAGTTCACTTCTGCATGCTCTGGGTATTAGCAGCTCGTGGGCCACGCTGACCTTAACCTGAGGAGAAAGCACTAGCACACGCCGCTCTGTTATCGTCCTTCGGTGTGGCCTCGTCTCCACCTGAGGCTTCCTGCACTGCCTGCTAGACATCTGCCCATCAGCAGGGTCTGACTGATTATGAAATACTGCATTTATTTTCAACTTCGCTGGTTAAGTAACAATATGTTCACTAAAAATCTTGCCCTCCATGCAGTCGACGGTCACACGCGAGGCTCTGAATCAACACTACTGTCAGACAAAGATAAAAAAGCCAAAACATTGGTGAAGAAAAAAAAAAAAAACTGGCACAAGGTTCACTGTACATACTGTACCCTCGCTGTGGCAGACGGCCCAGACTGGCACCCTGCCAAGCCTACAATAAAACAAACACAGAGACAGCTTGCCCCAGTCGAGCATGAGGGAGGGAGGCTGACTGAAAGGGTACACCACAATACACAAGGCAGGGCTAATATCAAGCTAGCACTGGTGGAAAGAAGCTAAGCCACTTTTGCCTGGTGCCACTGATAGAAATCAAACTGCTCAGAACAGAAAGGGAGAACAAATATATATATATATATTTCAAACGAAGTGGCACAGCAGCGACAGTGAGACAGTCTAAGAAAGTGCTTCACAAATAAAAAGCTCAGGTGTTACACAAGAGCCGAGTTGCGGCAAACAAAAATCAGGTTAGCATCGCGTGTCAACTAGAAGCTATCTGCTTTTCATGTCCTAAAAATATGTGCCTTGTAATCCTCGGTTATTATGACTATTGAGAGGAAGAGCGTCGCTTCCATTTCCCTCCGTGAACATCTTACGAATTTCACAAAAGCAAAGCCGGCATCATTGTCACGTTTGTTATTAGTGCCAGAGTTTATGGCAGGGCATTTAAACTGGGACGCTAGGGGGAAGTTCGGATTCGCTGGCGGCCCAAACACACCCTGCAGCCATGTGATTTTATCTGAAGATTAATTGCGCTGCATTTGTCACTTAGTTCCACTGTTTTATTACATGGTGTGCATCATTATATGTTGAACGAACAAGTTTTGCGGTTGAATCAAATTCCTTCAGCTGGCATCACTGAATGCGTTTACATGCACTTCATAATTTTTATTTAGTCAGTAATTCGACAGACAACTTAACATTCACTTGGGTAATCAGATTTCCAGGCCTCAACAGTAATCAGGATTCTATTTTGCAACCAGAAAATAATATCACAGAAGCTAACTTAATTAACTCGAACATGTACTGCGTTTCAAAATGTCTGCGTTTAGTTTCACAGAGTCTGCATTAAATGCCAGGGTTGCCAGATCCCGTATAAGAAAGGGGCAAGCACGTCTATGGAAACAAGGCCAAAAATCTCTTTGATCAAATTTCTCACTACATATATTCCCATATTCCAATATCAGAATTGCAGGTTGCCAGGTCCTTTTGTTCTGTGAGCTAAAATCAAGCTTGTTATCGGATTGATTAGTCTGATTTACATTTATCCAGAGCGACTTACAATTCAAAGTCTTACAATCCAAGCAATTGTGGGTTAAGGGCCTTGCTCAGGGACCCAACTGTTGCAGCTTGGCAGAGGCGGGTTTTGAACCCTGGACCTTCTGGTCCATAGTCCAGGACCTTAACTACTCTGCCACCACAGTCTCACAGATTTCACGATCATTATGGAAGGTAAAGCTCAGACAAAAATGAGATGCCATAAAGTCCCTATACACATGTGACAGTCACTGAATTTTGCTTGTCGATTAATTAGAATTGTCTTTTGACTGACTATATTTGTTCATGATTCATTAAAACTTACAGAAGTGTCTTAATTCTGTTTCCAGCACAGACTGTTTTCTTATTTAGAAAATCAACAAAGCAAGAGCAATTTGTACATTGGTGCCTTTTGCACATAACTGGGTTGACCAATAGAAAATCTTTTGATGCCCAAATGTTGCCAAAACTGATTCACTTTTAATGGCAGACTGATTAAATGAGTCTTCTCACAGCTCTACAGATGCCTGGTGTTCTCCCCTTGTCCATGGGTTTTCTCTGGGTACCTCACACATTCAAAATACATCAGGTGATGTGTATTTGATTAGTTCCTTAGTACCTTTCTTCTGTCTCGGACATCAAAGTTGTTGAAGTTGACATGACGCTCATAAATACATAAATAAACAAACACCCCTTATAGTGAATATTTTTTACACTATAGCTATTTTGGACAGCCAGATTTGAAGGCTATTGTATTCATTTTATGAAGCCTCTACTAATTGCAATGGGTAGCTCCATAATCACACTATGCTACTTTTGTCTATTTCATACAGCCCAACAATGGAACATTTCCAACATCAATATCTCAGTGTAGCGAGATGGGACTGACTTTTAGCACAACCGAACCTGAAACCACACTGAGTGCAAAGATGAATGGCATTTCACGCTGGGCTGCAGAATTCAATTCATGCGCGGCTCAGCACGAGGAAAGCCACACTAAGGAAATATCTAATGTTTATTTTAGTGGATCCCAAGACGCGTGTTCAATAACAGACTCCGTGGAGATATTGTACGATCGCTGCGGTCTCGATGGCTACCCATCGTGCCTCTGCTCTGCGCTGACATTTATGGCATACGCTCTACTACAGACAAGGGAACAGCGTTGAGAAACGATGCTGAATGTGACACTCTGACTTACAGTCAATGTGGTGTTACACAAAAGTGTATTTTGTGTAACAATGGGAGGACTATGAAGCTGGAAAGGTGGACCAAGCATGGATCCTGAGTATTTTATCAGACGAACACGTCAAAAGGTCTATTTATGTTGCTGGCAAGAAACCAACAGCTGATAATTTCCATCTCCCAGATTTTACATTATGTCAATATGGATTCACAACTTGAAGAAGCCGCAACCATAGAGATGGACCATGGAGCACAATATAACATCCATTAGCAATACATTATACCAGCATACCTTACACACAATAATCACATCTGTGCTAAAGATCTTGTTCCTATATGATGGCCATTAATACGCATTTGTAACACAATGCAACCAAAATAGACATCAAACAAGACATTCACTGCACTGTACCACCTCTTCTCAACCAAATGAATCCCTTTGCACATCTCACAGGTATTTACAACCTGCTTATCCTCATGCAGTGCCATCTACAGGACCCGGAGGTTACTACCACCTGAGTATTCAATTGTAGAAGTTGCTCATTGTGCTCGTTGGAGTTATTTATTGAAATATCTTCTGAGGGCAGTATTGCACACAACTGGTTCTCTGAGGTGACCAATCAGAACATGAAGATGACGAGGTTATAATATCTCTAAAATTAAGGAAAAATGTGTATAGCTTTGAAAGCAAGCAGCAACAAGTGGGCTTGAGCAGTTGAGCTTGTGTGCCCTGTAGCTTTGTAATTGCAGCTACGCTTACAATTGTTGCTGCTTTAAAATGACAGCACTTAAGAGTTTGCTGTCAAAAACGATTTCATGGACGATCTTTTGTGTCAGGTTAAAAGATTTATTGTTTTGTGAGTTTAAATTAGTGGTTATAAACCCATGAAGGTGGAATATGAGTGTAATAAATGTGTGATACTTCTAAAGGCACATTGATATACAGCTTGGAGAAAATCCATTGGGGCCTTAAGATTATAGGGGTGACCAGCTTTAGTAACGGGTCTAATCTTATCAAAAGCCCTTATAAAACTGGTACACAAATCAGCCTTACTAAAACTAAAATCTTTTTGGGAAAAGAGCCTGATTTTGCTGCAACAGGGAAAGGTTTCCTACTGGACGGCTGTCCCATAGCTTTTACTGCCTCTATATAATCCAGATTCCCGGAGTGCAGGAGAGGACCTTTAGTCTCCCATAAAACCCCTCCAAGTCTTGTATAAACCCCAGCAGTGCAAATAAACCTCCAATGATTTTGGCAGAATCAATAGCTTATGAGTGTGCATTGAATTACATGAATGTGTTATGACAGTAATATAATCCCTTCCAACTCGCTCCTTCTTGTACCCCTGTAATTCCAGCATTTCTTTCTGGGAGTACATGCATGAATTAACTGCACGTAGAATCTACTGTAGCCGCTATTTATCTATGTACAGTCCACCATTGTGACATCCATGCATATCAAGCCGCTCCTCCCAGGCTATTTCCAGCTAGGTTTTCAGTCTGCCTGAGCTATATTTGGCTAGAGATGTACAGACAGGGAAGTGGGCCCCCCAGACGCGATCGGCTGAGTGTTACCTGAGTGAGACAGCAAGTGCATCCTCAGGCGCAGGCTGTCTAGGAAGCGCTTGCCACACAGCTCGCAGCCGTAGGTCTTCATTCCGCTGTGCAGCTTCCTGCGGAGAGAGATAGGGAAAAACAACATCAGCGACAGATTTACTGCCAGCTCCGTTTATTTAACTCGCATAAAGACACGGTGCTCGACGCCCCCGAGTACAGCACGTACATGATTTGATTAGAGCGCTACACACCAAAGACAGAACATTGTAATTTCAGCTTGTAAATGGGACACCATGCAGTTATCGCACAGAATGGAGGCACGTTAGTAGCAAAATCAGGGCATTTTGTCAAGAACATCAAGAAAAGACCACTAGGAGAAGATTCAATGGGGGAAAAAAAAAAAAAAACTTCCCAGTCTTCGGATGTACTGGTGCCCTGTTCAGGGTACATATATTCACATGTGCTTCTGAATTATGGAATCAGCTCTGGAGCTCTGTAACCATGACCAAAGCA
>JAUZSV010137078.1:0-13542 GCA_034780495.1 Parotocinclus cesarpintoi | reverse complement strand
GTCAGAGTGTGTGTGTGTGTGTGTGTGTGTGTGTGTGTGTGTGTGTGTGTGTGTGTGTGTGTGTGTTTGTATCGCGTGTGCACCACAGATCGTCCCTAAAAACAGACGCTTAAGGGCTTGTGTAAAAGCTCGCGATCAAATCATAGGGCTTAGTGTAAGTTTACATTTAATATAAAGTGAGACAGGTCTGTCTGGTTCCTGTCGGTCTCGTTCTCATTTCTCACACTCCAGTACTCACTGAGTATCAGAGTAACAGTACCGATACTCTAAATACCCGCTTAGTGAAGATTCCAAACATGGGGAACAAACAAACTATAAATCAGACGAAGCTTTAAGGAGTGAGGCTCTTTCTGCAACAACGTCACTTAACATCCCTGCTGAAAAAAAAAAACAAGCACTGACCAACATCAGATCCATGCTGGTTTAATCTGGTGCGGTGCTGGTTTTGCTGCTTGCCCAGTATGATCTTGCTGGTTTTGTTGTTCAACCAGAACGTGCTAGTCACCAGCATACCCAGAAAAGACCAGCATGCACTGGTCACAACCAGCAAAGACCAGTATGTGCTAGTCACCAGCATACCCAGGAAAGACCAGGATCCCCATCAAAAACGCTGGTCACCACCCTGTTTTTTTTTCAGTAGGGATTTCGGGGGAAACGGGCTGTGTTCCAATCCACAACAAAGCTGTCAACAAACGCGACTAATTACTTAGGCCAGACTTTTTTTTAATTATTTGTTCCTCGGATGTTTCTACTTAAGAATCTACTGAGGGAGGGAGGAAAAAAATACAAATAAATCTTTATTTTTTTTAGCACTTTTCAATTTCTCGAGGACGATGTGAAATTAATACAAGGAAAAAAAAAATGTATTTAAAAATAACATTTATTTCACATACAATTAAATTAAAGTGAATCTGGAAAAAAAATAAATGAACAGAACAATACCGTTGGCTCTCCACCGGAGGGTGGGAAAAGCTAAAAAAAAATCTATATATTTTTTGTTTTGTTTTTATTTCAACCAATGGTGCCTGCGGTGGATCCGAGAAATACCCAAATTCTTCAAATATGATCGTCGGAGGATCCGCGAAACAAGCAATAAAAAAGTCTGGCCCAAATTAAACCAAAGCTTAGTTGCTCTTTAGGCCAACATTACTATCTGTAGTATAACTAACAAACAAAAACATTTATTAACAGACTCACCTTTGTGTATAACAAAGACGTTCTGGATCAATTGGGGTCTCTAAAAAGCAAGACATTATATTTATATTCATCCCCTACTTGTCCGTTTACCCCATAAGGATCCAAGAACCTGTACTGGACTTACTGGAACTTTTTTTTTTTTTTTTTGCACGTGTTGGTCCTGATCAAGTTTACTGGTTTGGATTTTTTTATTTATTACATAAACGCTTTCGTGTTTTTGTTCCTCGTACAGGTTTTACAGGGCTGGAGGTCCCGTGCGACCCGCTTAGCCTTCAGGTTAATTCTTCTTACATTTACGTTATTTAACCGACGCCCTTATTCAGAGAGACTCTCTTAAAACTCGCAAATTTTACTTGGGGCCATGCTTAAGGACCCATCTGTTGCAGCTTGGCAGAGGTGGGATTTGAACCCTGGACCATCCAGTACCTCGTTACTCACTGATAAAGTTTAAATGCATAATATCAGGCCATAACGAACACTTTCACACGGGCGTGTATACTGTAAATAAAACCAGACCTTTTTAATTGCTTGTTCCTCTGATATTTCTACTTAAGAATCTACTGAGGAGGGAGGGGAAAAAAAATCTTAATTTTTCAGCACTTTTCAATTTCTCAAGCACTATGTGGAATCAATACGAGGAAGGAGGAAGAAAAAATAACATTTATTTAACCTAAAATTAAATTAAAGTGAATCTGGAAAAAAATAAAATGAGCAGAAGAAAAACGTTGGCTCTCCACCAGAGGGCGGAAAAAGGTAAAAAAATATATTTAAAAAAAAATGATTTCAACCATTGGTGCTGCGGCGGATCCGAGAAATACAAAATTATTTTTTTTTGTATTATTATTATTATTCTTCAATTATGATCGTCGTCGGATCTGCGAAACAAGCAATAAAAAAAAGTCTGGCCTAATGTAGAAAAAAACAAATTTGAAATAAAACGTTGCTGTTACAAAACTACGCTACGTTATTTACGCACTAACGCTGGTAAAACTTAAAACCTCTGAGGGTGTTGCAGCACCCCCTGGTGGCACGACTGCGCAAGTGTAAGTAAAAAGCACACTAACACAGGTTTACCTGCAGCTTCATCCACTTCTGTGGAGCGGAGAAGGCTGGCCCTGATGTGCGGTACATTTTGGACCTACATTCGTCCTGGACACTTCAAGAGGTGGGTAAAAATCCGCCATGGTGCTCTGAAGCTGCTCTGGTGAACCAAAACCTCACAGACACTTTGTTTGCTGTCATTTTTTACAGCTTCTTCTGATATTCAACTCTAAGTGTGAATAAATAAAATATAAACTAATTAACCAGACTCAAACCTCCTGCTCTTTAGTGTATTTATCTTTATCCTGGGTTTTAATCCCTGCTTAATGCGAACATGCAGCACTATAAAACTGCTCTATGAAACAGGTGAATTTGGCACCATCTAGTGATAGAGCGATGGAACTGCAGGTTCAACCCAGTGATTCTTATACAGCAGAGAAACAAAAAAACAGCATTTTAAACTGGATTACCGTCCTTCCTGTCAACCAACAATGCTGCACGAGGAGGAAGAATACTGAAATGGGCTCTGTTCTTACACAGCTTTAACTTTTCAACCCAAATGTTGTCCCTAATTAGAGCGAAATGCAAAACAGAAGCACTTTCACTAGCCCTGTTTTTTGTTTCGAGCTTTTTAAAGAAACACCTGGGTTTGAAAACGTCAAATGCATTTTTTATTAAGTTCATTCTAAGAGAAAATTAACCTTAAATTAAATCGTCTCCTTTCTCAGGTGCGTCATCAACGGGGGTGTAACGATTAGCGATACGATTTTCACACAATTTCTGCTTTTTTACATCCAGTAAAAGAGAGTAACTTGTACCTTTGAAGTGTATGCAATGCACATCTTATTACTTATTACATATTTTTGGGAGCGTGAGGTACGACTGCGCCCTCTTTTGTTCCTAAAATGCAACTGAATCCAAGTTTCAAAGTTTGATTCGGCAATTTGGTATCACAAAGCATAACGATACATCTTTACACCCCTGGTAATATATATTATATATTAAAAAAAAAAAAACTATCAGAAGTCATTTAACGCTACACTTTGCTCACCATTCTATTTTCTTAATTTCTGAAGCGTAAATAACGCACGATTCTTGAATACACTACATTTTATAACACCTTGTCATTTAAAAACAGTACGAGAAACCCTCCTGGTAATTAACAACCGTGTTAAAACGTTCCCTTTTTCAATTCCTGAAGAATAACAATTAAAACAATATGCGTTATTCTTTAAATAAAAAAATAATAATAATAATAAAAAGGTATTCTCAGGAAGGTTTAAATGCATACTGGCTTGCGCCCTCTGGTGTTCCAAAAAAATAATACAAGCAATTCCATGTTTGAGCACCAGAGGTCACTGTTGTACAAACAGAAGCAGTAGCGATCCATAGATTTTATTTGTTTATTTTTACACGTTGTTTTGAGTCGTTATTCTTCAGAAATGAAAAAAAATAACAGTTTCTGCTCATTTATTAAAGGGGTAAAGCCACACTAGAGGCTTTTGTTTACCATTTTAAACCTCGGTTCAAACCCTTTTCCTATAATCGCCCAAAAACGGGCTAAAATTGTACCGTTGGAGAAAAGTGCACGGTTTCACCGAAGTTTCTTTTCAGAAACGGCAAACTTTATGTGGTCCGGTGTGGCAAGAGGTGAGAGTTTATAAATTCTGTCACTCCTCTGACCTTAATCTGGGAAGAGAAGCGAATAAAGGCGAGGCAGACGGAGGTACGAAATGCAAGCTGTAATAAATTGGTCGTTTTTCGAAGGTACAGACTGCTGGTGGCAGTAAATTCTTCCAGAACATCATCGGTATGTGCACGCACACGCACACACACACACACACGCACGCACACACAGGACATCAGAGACGACTTCGGGAATCGATAACGCCAGAGGAACACGACTAAAACGTTTTTTTTTGTTTGTTTGTTTTTTGTTTTTTTTTTAAACCACCTACAGGTTACCACTGCACTACGGAATCAGATCGTTTACGTTCTCGTCAGTTCTCGGTTCTAATAGATCCGCCCGGTCGGAGTGTGCTGGATACGGGGCATGCTTCAGAGGTATTTCGGGATCTGCGTTTTTTTTTTTTTTTTTAACAATATTTTCTTTAGATTTCGTCTACGAAACGAGTTTAAATACACACGGTCCGTCGAGGACGGCCTTGGAGGAGAGAGGAAGGGCTCGTGAGTTCACGCCTCGACGCAGGCCCTGCCCCCTTTCCGTATGACCACGGCGGGGCGCATGTCGTGCAGCTGCTTGAGCAGGAGCTCGAAGACGTTGGAGAGACCCCGGTGGACTTCGAAGGTCACGTTGCTGAGCGAGGTCAGCCTCTGCGGGTTCTTGAACTCCACCAACTTCATGGCGTCGCCCGTATGCATCTCGGGGTCGATCCGGCTGCACACGACCGTGGCCGTCTTCAACTGGACGTTCTGGAGCCTCTTGCGCGGGACGCCGTCCGGCGAACCGGTCGCCCTCCTCTTTACGGAGGAGCTGCTCGACTCCTCGAGGAACTTCAGGAAGGACACCTCGAAGCCCAGCGGTTTGAACGAAGACAGCTCCGGGACCTGCTCGGGCGCCAGGGTGGCGCCGGACGAGGTGGAGTCCGAGTTCAGGTCGGCGTAGTTGACGGCGAAGTTCTGCGCCGCCCGCAACCGGGTCACTCTGTTGCGCGCGAAGGGCTTGGCCCGCCCCCGCTCGCCTTTGCGCGGCCGTCCCTTCTTGCGCTTCAGCGCCACGGAGACGCCCGAGCTCTCGGTGGACAGCTTGGCGTCCGACACGTCCACCTCCGTGTCCTCCGAGTTGGGCTTGGAGAGCTCGGACTCGCTCAGGGCGCCGCTCTCGTTCTCGGACGCCTCGATGGAGCTCTCGCCCGATTTGTCCGTGTCGTCGCTCCTGGCCACGATGCGCTTGTACTTGGAGCGTGGCATTTTCTTGCAAAGGATGTAGTTGCTCCTCTGCTCCTCCACATCCTGTTTGGGAAGACCGTGTTGGACGTAGTGCTTCATCAGGTGGCGCTCGGACCCGGTCACGGTCTCGCAGCCTTTGATCATGCAGGGGTACTGCAGGGGGATCCTCTTGGTGCACATGGCAGACGCCTCCTCCTTCGTTTTCAAAATGGGCTTTCCATATTTCGTCCAGTGGTTCTTCTGCTCCTTCTTCTTCTTCTCACTCGCTTTCGGCACCGGCCTCCTCGGGACCTCCCGGTTCTCCTTCTCGAAGCAGACCTCGTGCTTCGGGGGGCGGCCCAGCCGCACGCCGTTGGCGCTGCGCCCCGCGTTCATCAGCTGCAGCTTGTAGAGCTCCTGGTGCTTCCTCATGATGTGGCGCAGCAGGTTGGACCGCGTCGAGTACCCGAGCCCGCACCCGTCCACCACGCACCGGAACACGCCGTCCACCGGCTCCACCTTGGGCACCTTTTTCTCCTTGTGCTCGCTCTCCACGTGGCTGATGTACTTCCAGATGCCGGTGAAGGTGGCGTTGCAGTCCGGCTGGTCGCACTGAATGCGGCCCACGCTCAACCCGGAGATCATGGCCCCGGCCCGGTCCAGGCTCAGCCTGTGGAGCTGGATGTAGTGCTGCAGCAGGTCCGTGACGGTCTGGAACACCCGAGAGCAGTCCTTGACCTGGCACAGGAACTCTGTCATCTCGGCATCCTCTGCGTCCTCCTGCTCGTCGTCCGTCTCGTCCCCGTCCCCTTCGTTGTCCTCGTCGTCGCCCGGCTGCTCCTCGTCGTCGTCGTCGGGCTCGAACTTGGGAAGGGACGACTGATGGACGGCTCTGTAGTGCAAGATGAGGTTGTGCTGGATGGTAAATGCGGCCACGCAGCCCTGGTGGACGCACCGGTACGGACGGTAGGGGCTGAAGGTCGAGTCCTCCGAGTCGCCCTTCTTCTCTTTAGGCTTCCGGATTAAGTCTCTCGGCCTGGCCAACTTGGGTCTGCCAAGTTTCGGCTTCTTGTCCGGACTTGTTCGGCCCGTGTCCTGAGAGGCGCAGGGCGCCTGGATGACTTGCGGCAGCCCGCGAGACGGCGGGTTGGGTCCGAGGGGTGTTGGGACAAACCCGTTGGGGCCACGTTGGTTGCCGCTTGAGGTACAGGTCATAGAGGGGACGGGCTTGATTACGGAAGGTGGCACCGCTGGGCGGTTCTGAGGTAACGCTTGATTAGTATTGAACACGCCGGAAGCGATAAACGCCGGAGCGCCCGGACCGTCCGGGCTCCGCTTGGGTGCCGCCTTGAACGCCGGGCTTTCGTAAGTACAGGGGCTCCGATCTCCGTCGGATTTCCTGTTGTAGTGTCGCGTGATGCCCATTTTCCGGATCCGCTCGAGCGAGTAATTATGACTCGTCTGGTAATGCGTCCGGAGGTTCGAGTTGCGCGTGAAGGTCTTGGGGCAGAGCTGGCAGGTAAACGGGGCGAGGTTAAACTGTTCCTTGCGAAGCTGATTCAGCATGTCGTCTGTGTAGTTGTGCTGCTTGATCAGGTGCTTAAACAGGGCGTCCTTGGTCATGGCTCGGTACCCGCACCAGTCGCTGTAGCAGCAGTAGCCTCTCGCTCCCGGGAAGAAGTCCAGTGTCTTGGGGACGTTCTCAGGAGGGTCGGGAGCGCCTTGACTGTCCACGGCAACCTCCAGATCAAGGTCTAGGCGTTTGAGCGCTTTCTCAAGGTTGGTCATTTCGTCCTCTTTCTGGGCCGGCCCGCTCGCTTCGTCGGGGACCGCGGCCGAGCGTTCGGCAAGCTCGTCGGCGCCACCTCGCACGCTCGTCTGGGGATTCTTTTGGATCACGTGCGACGTCTGCTGACCCTGCGGCACGCTCGGCGTCGGGCTCGAGGCGGCCGAGCTTTGCGAATTGGAGACGCCGCCCCCTTGGACCGCCGGGTTTCTTTTCTGGAAGTCGCCCGCCAAGATCTGCTCCCGAAGCTTCTCCTTAACGCTTTTTTCCGAGACCAGGTTTTGTGCCAGGCTTGCCATGGCGGCCAGGAGCCCCTCGTTGGACAACCCGCAAGCAACAGGTTGCGACCTCTCTTTTTCCGCCATCTCGTTCGTTTTGTTTTGCGCCTTCGCCTGAGGCATCCTGCCCCCTGGAACCTCGTCAAAGGGGCGGGAGGGCCGATCCTCGTCTAGCAAGCGGGACAGGAGCGGTTCCGAGGGCCCGCCGCTGTCGATGACCAAGGGGTTGCAGGGCGGGGCGTAACACACAGGGTCGCTCTTCTCCAGCTTTATGTTCGCCGTGTGCTGGATGACGCTGCTCTGGCCGTCATGGAGGTAAGGCCCGGACGCGAACGCTTCGTCGCGAGGCTTGACCGGACTTCGCTCGAGGCCTTCGCCGCCCTGCTTGTCGCGATAGGCGGAGTCGTTGGTGTGTAAAAAAGTGACGTTGGGGAACAACTTGGGGTCGAGCGGACCCTTGTTTACCGACGGCCAAATCTGGGCGGGGTCCACGTGTGCCGGAGACGTCTGCGGCGTGTCCGATGGGTGGGGCGAGTTCAGGAGGTCCAGGAACGAGGTGGGCAGGTCGGCGCTCAGGACCGTTTCGTCGTACGGTTTGCAGATGGCGCGCTTGGACAGGTGCCCTCCGAGGGATTTCGGGCTCTGGAACTCCCTGAAGCAGCGGCAGCATATGAATTTGCCGTCCCTAATGATGGCGGGCCACTTCGTCCGGTTGCTCCGCTTGCGCTTTTTCAGGTTGCCATCCTGCACGGGAGGGGCGCCGTCCTCCTTGGCCGGCTGAGGAGTCGCTCCCGGAGGCGATCCGCCCTGCTGGGGAGGCGGCGACACCAGACAAGAGTCCTGTTCCAGTTTGACGACGCATTCCGTGTGCTTGACCACGGGTACGGTGTTGGTCTTGGGCACAACGTAGGGAGGCGCCGGGTTCGAGAGGGGTGATTTGTTCAGTCGAGGTGGGTCCGTTTGGGATGGCACGAAGGGGCACGAGGGGGTGTTTGAATGAGAGGGGTAGGCCATCGAGCCGTGATGAGTACTGGGAATTTGGGGTCGGGAAGGGGAACGACTGCTGGGAATGACGTCCATGCTCGAGCTTACGACCTGCGGGCGGTAGGCCTGCGGAAGGGGACTGTTCATCGGGACCGGGTGCCAGGAAGGGTGGGGCGCCCCGGGAGATTGATTTGTAGTGTTTCTCAGCTGCGAGAGCACGATGGGGTCCAATATGTTCTCCATTTGACTGGGGAAACACTGGCCTGTAGGAGCCATTACTTGAGACGACACGCCGGGGTAGGACGAGTTCGAGTTCGGGCAGCCCGGGTAGCGGGTCGGACACGCCGGGCCTTGCATCGGTGTCCCCAGAGACCTCTGGATCACCGGGTTCTGCCGGGGCTTCCCGTTGACGAGCGAAGGCCTGGCCACTATGGGTGGCACCTTGTTGTTCCTCTTTGCGATTTTCCACTGGGTGTAAAACTCGCAGTGGGCGGCTTTCATGTGCTTCGTCAAGCTCCTGTAATTGCTGTAGTCCCTCGAGCACATTTCGTAGGCACACCTGTACCGCTCCTTGTCCTCCGGGGCCACGCCCAGTTGGGACGCCTGCCCCGGCTGCACCGGTATAATCTCCGGCACCGGCCTATTGCTTTGAAACGTGGGCATTTGGGGAGGAAGCCTCTGAGACACGGGCATCGCCGGCAGCCCGTTCCTAACAGTCGGCGCCATGGGCGCTAACGGAACCTGGTACGCCACTTGCATCCGGGTCATGGGATTCGGGTCGTACGCCACGTACTTGGTGCCGTCGTTGCCGTACAGAGGATGGGCGTGTCCCTGCGAGACAGCCGTCTGCATCTGAGCTTGCAAAACGTCTCCGGAGGGAACCGGCTGCAGGTCCTCCAGGATGCCCTGGTAACACGCGGGCGGGGCCGCAGCCGCCGCCGGGGGAGCGTGGCACGGAGGAGTGAGCATCGGGTCGTTCATTAGCACTTCCAGGAAAGACTCTTCTGCCCCGGGTTCACCCAGGTGAGGCAGAGGAGGGGGAGAAGGAGGGGGAGGAGGAGGAGGAGGAGTAGGAGGTTGGACCGGCTGGGCACCAACTTGCTGGATCAGAGGGAGCTCCGGGTTGTACGGTTCCTCTTTAGGGTAAAACTTGGGCGTTGAGCCTGGACAAGCGGGGCTGATCATCCTCTCGACGGTGTGTTTGACTTGGACCAGGCCGGGCTCGTCGCAATCCGAGGAAGGAACAGCCTGCGGGGGTCGTCCGCAGCGGTCCGGATGAGGTTCTTCGCTGTCGCTTTTAGAGGTCTGCGTTTCGTTTTTAGTGTTGTGGCCCTCCTGGTGCGAGTCCAACTGCGACTGGGCGTGAAAGACCATCCCACAGCCGGGCGCTTTGCAGGTGAAGGTTTTGTAATGCTGCGCCTCGTGGTCGTAGAGCTTGAAAGCGGCGCTGAAGATCTTCCCGCAGCCGGGGAACATGCACCTGGCCTTGAAGAGCGGGTGGCCCTTGCTGTGCACCAGGAGCTCGGCGTTGGTGTCGAAGCTGGCTTTGCAGTGCAGCTGGATGCAGGTGTAGGGCCTGGCCCCACAGTGGACCTGAAGGTGGTCGTTCAGGTGGGTGACGCTGACGAAGTGGCGCCGGCAGTACTGGCACACGATCTTGGTGCTCTGCATCTCCAGGAAGCGCGTCGCCTCCTCCACGTCGCCGTGGTCCTTCACGTGGGCGAGTAGGTTCCGAAAGTACTTGAACCCCTTCCTGCAGCTCGGAACCGGGCACGAGTTGCCCTCCCGTCCGTTCCGCCGGGCCCCGGGGGGCGGCGCGGTCCCGTTGGGGACGGCCTCGGCGCCCGTTCTCACCTTGGCCTGACTCTCCGCCAGCACGGGGGCGCCGTTTTTGATGTTCGCCAGCTGCTTGGTGGTTTTCATGGCCGCCAGGCGCTCTTTGCAGGCCACCTTGACGTGGGAGGCGACGTGCGGGTCCAGGGTGGCCCGGTTTTCGAAGGTCTCCGTGCAAATCGGGCAGGTGTAGTAGCCGTCCCTGAAGTGGGTCTGGGCGTGGCGAACGATCCTGTGCCCGAGGAACTCTTTGTCGCACAGGACGCAGTACTGCATGTAGGCCTGCCAGTTCCTGAACCTTGCCGAGACGAAGCCCTTCTCCCTCAGCTTCTTCACCTCTCTGTTTTTCTGCTTCTGGTCGGCAATCTCGTTGAGCTCGTGGGTCGTGTCCAAGAAGCACTCGAAAACATCCCTGAACTCATCCCGAGCGAGGCCCGGGGCGTCCGCCAGGCGGTCGTCGTTCAGCTCGTCGATGGACGACACGATCGACGCCTCCTCGCCCATGAGGCCCAAGCAATGGCGCTTCAGTGCTTTCCAGTCCCAGAACTCGGGGTCGAAAGGCCACTGCGTCTTGAAGACGAGGAGCAGCTCGCAGCGCAAGGAGTTCGGGACCGGGACGCTCTCCTCCTCCAGCTTCTGGTCCGGCTCGTTGTACAGCGCCTCCACCGCGTAGTACGAGTCCACCGTCGGCTCCAGGAGGAACTCCGTCAGCTGGCAGGCCCGCTTCACTTCCAGGTCGTACGACATCAGGCAGGAGATGGTTTTGCACACCGTGGCCTTGTTGGCGCCCGTGCAGGACTCCATACGGAGGGCGCGGACGCACATCTCGATGCAGGCCGGCAACCCGGTCTTGTCCAGCTGCAAAACGGAGAGCCAGATGTAAACTACGGCATGTAGATGCGGCAAACAAGAAGAGTTAGGCTTGTGTCCCAATACTTTTGGCCACGTGATCGATTCTGTCCAAGTATTTTTGGTTACGTGTAAATACTTTTGGCTGTGTGCAAGAGCTTGTACCTAAAACCACCATAATCCACCATAACCAACAGGAACCCCAATTACCACGCAATAACCAACAGGAACCCCAATTACCACGCAACAACCAACAGGAACCCCAATTAACGCGCAACAACCAACAGGAACCCCAATTAACGCGCAACAACCAATAGGAACCCCAATTAACGCGCAACAACCAATAGGAACCCCAATTACCACACAACAACCAATAGGAGCCCCAATTACCACACAATAACCAATAGGAACCCCAATTAACCCAGGAATAACCAATAGGAACCCCAATTACCACACAATAACCATTAGGAACCCTAATTAAAAGACAATAAGCAATAGGAACCCTAATTAACCCAGAAATAACCAATAGGAACCCTAATTAACCCAAAACAACCAATAGGAACCCTAATCAACCCAGGAATAACCAATAGGAACCCTAATTAACCCAGGAATAAACAATAGGATCCCTAATTAACACACAATAACCAATAGGAACCCTAAGCAATCCACTATAACCAATAGGAACCCTAATTAATCCACTATAACCAATAGGAACCCTAACCAATTCACTATAACCAATAGGAACCCTAATTAATCCTTTATAACCAATAGGAACCCTATCCAATTCACTATAACCAATAGGAACCATAATTAACACACTATAAGAAATAGGAACCCCAATTTAAAAAGGATTATCTACAGAACCGGGTTTAAACCCCGTCTCCACGGTAACAGATTCAGGCTAAATTCGTTGCATGCTCACCTCGGACTGGATGACTTTGATGAAGAAGAGCAGGTGGAAAACCGTTTTGGCCAGCAGCGACATCTTCTGGCACTTCTCCAAAAAGCCCTGCTCGGACGGCTCCAATCGCTTCAGGAGTTTGCTCCAGAAAAGGGTCAGCTCCCTTTGAGGAGGAGCACAACAAAACGTTTTTATTTTAACCACAACAAACCCGCCCGCCGTAACGACGCAGCAACAATACGGTGGTGGTGGTGGTGGTGTGTCGGCGCTCACCAGGCGCAGTACGAGTCCTCCTGGAGAAGCTGCCGACTCAGGAAGCCTGAACACAGCGTGAACGCTCCTCTCTCGTCTCCGTCCGCCTCCAGGTTACAGATCATCTCCAGAGCGTCCCTGCAGTCCACCTTCGACAGCTACGGCACAAGCAGCAGGAAATACGGTCAGTGTGTGTGTGTGTGTGTGTGTGTGTGTTCAAATTCTAATTCAAACCCACTATAACCAATAGGACCCCAATTAACCCACTATACACAATTAGAACCCAATTAACCCACTATACCCGATAGGAACCCCAATGACTCAACTACAACTAACAGGAACCTAATTAACCCACCATAACCTATAGAAACATAAATAACCCATGATAAGCTATAAGGACCTAAATACACAATAGGAACCTAATTAATCCACGATACCCAATAGGAACCCTAATGATCCCACTACACCCAATAGGAACCCTAATGATCCCACTAAACCCAATAAGAACCCTAATGATCCCACTATACCCAATAGGAACCCTAATGATCCCACTATACCCAATAGGAACCCTATTAACCCCTTTTACCCAATAGGAACCATAATTAACCCACTATACCCAATAGGAACCCTAATGATCCCACTATAACCAATAGGAACCCTATTAAACCCTTTTTCCCAATAGGAACCCAAACGAACCCACTATACCCAATAGGAACCGTAACTAACCCATGATGATCTATAGGGACCAGTAAGTCCCCAAAACAGGACTCACCTCGTCCATGAGCGCCTCCTGGGTGGCGACCGAGCACAAACACACGAGGTAGCTCTGTTTAAAGGGGGCACCGGCGCCCTGGAACCCGGGGAACTCTGCACAGGCCTTCGCCAGCAGCGCCGATTTCTCCACACAGTTCTACTTAATCAGATGCTTCACACTGAGCTGCAGCAGCTCCGGACCTTCCCTCTCCAAAAACTCGCGCACTGGGGACGACAAAACGCAGACGCAACCATCAGCTCGGCCCGGACGCCCCGCCCCGCCCCGCCCCACCCCGTCCGAAACGCTGAGCTCACCTCTGCCCTCTGGAGGCGCCTCGTTCCGGAGCAGGCTCTGCAGCGTGCCGTTGCTCCAAATCCCTCGGTCCCGAGCGGCTGCCCAGAGCAGACGCAGCTGAAACACGCCCCGCTCCTGCAGCACCGCGTGAACCGTCTGCGCACCAAACGGGCGTCACCAAACAACGTCCAATCAGCTCACCCATTCTTCATTCGCTTTGCCGTTTGTTTACTTTTGACTAGGTTCTATGAGCTGTTCCGCCCGGCAACCGGGCTCTGATTGGTCAGCCTGATTTTTAATTATAAGCATCCACAACACACAAACACACACATACCCGTACAGAGGAGTGGAACTGCTCCCATAATGCATCTGGGACGGCTTCTGTTAGGGACAGCAACAACTCCACACAGCTCCTGTAACACACACACACACACACACACACACACACACACACACACACACACACACACACACACACACACAC
>JAUZSV010136967.1:0-13543 GCA_034780495.1 Parotocinclus cesarpintoi | reverse complement strand
ATCTCATGTTTATATAGATGCAAGAGTTGTGTTTGTCCATGCCGATTTCGGAAAGCCTGCTGTCAGACAAAATTATTCTGTGGCCTTAAGTGCCCTTTGTTTTCAAATGGTCCACTGCACCATTCAGTAAGTTTAGAATACACCCAGGGTTATACTCCAGACTGTAAACTCAGATGCCCTTCTAGTTTCGCAGAAGAGATTTAGGTTTAAGTTAACTTTAAATCTAAAACATATAATTACATTGTCATGTATTCTATATTCTTGCTTGCTGCACATATTAAACTATTATTCCTGTAAATGTCTAATCCTGTACAATTGGCCCCAATTTTAAGCAACAAACATGGCGACAGAACCTTGTAAAGGTTATGGTGATATGATAACAGAACACATGACATACATTTAGGCAGTTCAAAATGGATTACAACAAAATGTTTAATATGTTAAAAAAATAGTCAAAGATACAAAACAGATCTAAAACTATTTTTAAATATTTTAAATAGGTATAAACATTATTTTAACAGTAGTTTACAGTATTGTGGACTTCCTCTTAATTTCACTACAAATGTCCTTTTAGACCCTAAAGATGTATGTTTGAGTAATGTTTGTGCCCTCATTTTCACTTAAATAAAGAAATTCCAGGATGGCTTCCAAGATACTGAAAAAAGATTTTAAAACAGAGATTGAGTAAACAATGATGTTAAACACATGTTGGATTGTAAATAATACACTTTTAAGCTTAAATGTTTAATTCCACTTTATAGGTCTTCTGCAATTTGTTTTGATTGCGGTGAACAGATGTTTCTTGAGCAGAAGAAACTCAAGCTTTGTGCGGGGAAAAGGATATTTGCAGCCTATGCTTTCAATCTTAATAATTAGAACACCTGACCTGACATTTAATAATGCAAGTTTTTTGTGTTCTTAGTTTTATGTAGGACAATGTATTTTACAATTAAGACCAACACATTTTATAACTAATTACTTTAAATGTCCAGGTGATGATAAGATTTATTTTATATTTTGTGCTGTTAGAGCTTAACAAGAATATGAATTGTATCGTAATAACTATTTATCTTATCTTAATAAATGTCATTGCATATATTAACCTCCCTGTTGCAGTGATGCATGTCTATTGGAATGCAGTTAAAAGTGATGAATAAATGATTGGACAATCGAGTTATAAAACCTTGTAATATTTTTACAAAATTAAGGTGAATTGACAATATTATACAATATATTGAAGTACATAAAGATTTTCGAAATCGAAGTCCAGCTCTAGATGCACCACAGATGCATTTAAAACAGACTCTTGGATCACTAACACTGATCATCTTAGTCACATGTATTATAGGTTTTGCAAAGTCAGACAAAATTCCCATTATGCCATATTTACTTCTATATATTAGGCAGATTTACATATTTCATCTGAAGTTCTACAGGTACGATTTGAACTCACATCGGTTAATATGTGATCAAATCCATATGCAAGAAGCATAGAGTGACCAGCTGTAAAACGTGTTATTCGTACTTCAGCCTTGAGATGAAAAATCTTCCCAAAACCAACCCCCCATGATTTGTTACTCTGACAGTTTGGCCAGCTGCCAGTGATTCTATGTACACTGTCCCAAACATGTTCTTTTATGCTTCCATATGAGCTATTTTGTGAATGTAGAATCTGTTCATGATTTAGGATTTGCACATGTTAACTCTGGGTTCATAAAGATCCTGTCTGTTTTCGCAGTGATTCCCAGAAAAGCTTGTTCCTTCCTGCGTCGTGCTGCTGGCAGAGCTCTCACATAGTTCCAACATAAAAGATAATTGCGTAAGCGCACACAAGCATCACGGTAGGAACCAAATAGTTCTTACTTTCCTTTTAAGATACATGACCAAGGGTTCATTTGAAATGTGAAGGTTGCAAAATCCTTTTACTGCCTGGCGAAGAAATAAAGACATAGTCCAGGAAGCCATTTGAGTCATAATGCAAATGTGCTGCATTCTGATCTGATCTGAAAACACCAGTCTGATTGGTCATATTCTCGTAGGATATTAAAGTCTGCTCAATTCCAGTTTATACCATGAGTCACTCTGGTTTACTTGAACCAGCATCCCCCTGTCACTATGACCGCTTATTTGCTTATTTGGGCTCTAATCCCAGCTCTTTGTTGTTTTTATTTGCTTTTGTTTATTTGTTAGCACTGCACAAATCAATTGAAATTGGACTTGTGTTTATGTGTAATTCTAGCCAGATGATAAAAAGTGGACCATCTGACATTGTCTAACAAGTTATTAGAAGAGGTTGTGAGCCCTTGTGGCTCAGTAGTAGGGAACACACTGATGGAAATTTCAGCTCCTAATTCCAAGGCCACCAGGCTTACAACATTGTGATGCAACTACAATCAACAGTGAACCTCACACTAGGCAGTGTATTCTGGGTTATTGTTGGTGTTGAAGCATCACATAAACAACAACTATTTAGAAGAAAGGCCTAGTCATCCACTTCCTGCCAGTAAATTCCAATAGATAATAACAGGACCACTGCCCACAACGTACCAAGCAATGACACTGACTGAACAGAAAAAGCACATTTTTTTTTGTTATTGTGTTTATGTAGTATGATCACAAACATCTGCATTCTTTACACACAGTGAATCATAAGCACAAGAGATGAATAAGTTTTCATCATAACGCTTTAAACAGTGCTAGGTTTATGGCTCTGTCCATCATTGTGTCATGAATTTGAAATCCTATTATGGTTTCAGGTGGGTGTGACATCATTTTGAGGTGAGTTAACATGGACTGGTGCTGGAGAGATCCCTTATGCTTTGATAAGTAGAGATTATACAAATAGAATGTAGTGTTGATATATGGACTATATGTATAACTATAATGCTGCGAACACCAGAGAGGGTTACTCATGAACACTAAAAAAATACATGGCACTGCCGGTCAGACGAGTTACAGTTTGGCTATAATACTCTTATATAGAGCAGCCTTAAAATCCTTAAAATCCTCAAGAAGGGCAACATAATTAAGACAAATGCCTTATTGAGGCTTGTTGAAATTTATTGTAGAGAAAGACATCTATATTTCAATTACAAAAAAAAGACAAAGCAGATTTTGGTTTTGTTATTTAAAAAGGCTGTGGTCTAAAATTCTTCCTCACTGAAATCCTTCTGATGAACGTACCCCCTTTGGGAAGATTAACAAGGATTTAACAAAAATGTATGGCAGAAAGAAAAATAAGGGTGGTTACTTTGGTATCTCTGCAGTGGTTTTACCATGGTAAGGTACCATGGCAGATGTATAGTATACATATAGTTATCATAAGATATGTTAGTAGTTCTTATAATCATGGTTAACTCTAAAATAACAATAGTTACTATAAACTACAAGGTTTATAGTCAATTATAAGTGAAATACTAAGGTATCTTATGTGTATTGCTATGAATCCACCATTGTTTCACCATGCTACTTTAGTAAAGCCTTGCTGCAAAAAATCATGGTAAAGCATGGTTAGTTTTCATAAACACACTCTCATACTAATTCCATGGCTAAACTGTAAAAGGTTAATTACAGTGCTCAAGAATGGCATTAAACGATGTACTATTAAGTTTACAATGTTTATATGTAGAATTATGACTTAAATACAATTTGCAAATATTTTTATGAAATTTTTTATTGGTCTAAACAGAACAGAAATAGAAACTGTTCAATATGAAAGCAATAACTTTTTATGGCAACCACAAATTACGTTTTACACTACACTACTATACTGTACATGCATTATTGACCAAGGAACTACCACTAAGATGTTGCAGGGTGGCTGATTCAATCCACTGAAAATATTGTTACAAGTCACATTTATGGATTTTGGGGTCAAATAGAACAACTTATCAGAAGTAGAGCAGCAAATGTACGCAACCGTGATTGTCAGAATAATGTCTAAAGCTGATTAAAATATAGTATAAAATGCTTTTGTACTATTACTGTATGTTACATTACATCAGTTATTTAGCGTTCAGTATGTTAAATACTAATATTTGCCTCGTACTTGCTTAGACAGACATTTATCGTGTATATGGATGGGTGGGATTAACCGTACATTGGCAGCCGACTCTCGGTCACTTGATGGATCATCGATCTCCACATATTTCTGTCCTTCATCGATGTGATCCATGAAGTATTTCGGCAGGATTGTGGAGTAGTTTGCCATTGCTTTCTCCACCCCATTTATCTGGGCTTGGGACCGGCGTGCAGCTGTTTCCAGTCACACGCCTGTGGTGTTTTACATATGCAAGTCAATGACAATTTGGAGACGCCAATTAACCTAACAAGCATGTCTTGGGACTGTGGGAGGAAACCTGAGTACCGGGAGTAAACCCACGCAGACACGGGAAGGACCCATCACGCTCCACCCTGGGATTGAACCCAGGTGCTACCCACCGAGCCACCGCGCTGCCCAAAATACAGTATAACTGCTGTGCCACGGTTGGGTCTTTAAGCAAAAAATAAAAAGTTAAAGAATACCATAGGCATTTACGTCGTGTGAACGTTAACAAAATAGAAGCTACTACAAGCTTGCTTAAGTTGGATGATAATGAACTGCAGCTTGTAAAAGGTCTGATAAAAGTGGACTTGGCAACACGGATGTTTTTTTTCCTCCAGCAGCAACCACCAGCCACCTACCGCGTCAGAACCCGGATGTGACGTATGGCTTTAGATTTGCGGCTGATTTTTCGCGGCAATCCGAATTGTCAGGTAAGGCTAACAGTTTCTTTATTTATTTCAATTATTTAGCAGGATAACGGGTTGTTGTTGTCATTCTTTCATATTATAAAGTAAATAGACTTTATCTTTAATCATTAGCGCTTATAGTGCAGTTTAGTTCCGAATGTAATGTGTTTTATTGTAGTTCGCAAAGAGTGCTGCAGATAGCTAGCAGACAAGCGGCGTGTTGTTGTGTTGTGTTGTGTTGTGTTGTGTTGTGTTGTGTTGTGTTGTGTTGTGTTGTGTTGTGTTGTGTGTATGTCTGGTGTATTGTGTGCTAAAGGTGTATTAAGTATGTATTTTGTGTGTCTGGTGTGTCGTTTGAGTGAGTGTGTTTGTTGTGGGTCTGGTTTTGTGTTGTGTGAGTGTGTGTGTTTTTGTTGTGGGTCTGGTGTTTTGTGTGTTAGTTGTGTTGTGGTGGTGTGTGCCTGCGAGAGAGAGATTGTGTGTGTGTGTGTGTTTTTGTTGTGTATGTCTGGTGTGTTGTGTGCTTGGAGTGTGTTAATTATGTATTTTGTGTGTTTGGTGTGTTTCAGTGAGTGTGTTTGTTGTGGGTCTGGTTTTGTGTGTTAGTTGTGTTGTGAGAGTGTGTTTTTTGTGTATGTCTGGTGTGTTGTGTGCTTAAGGTGTGTTAATTATGTATTTTGTGTGTCTGGTGTGTTTCAGTGAGTGTGTTTGTTGTGGGTCTGGTTTTGTGTTGTGTGAGTGTTTTTGTTGTGGAAATGGTGTTTTGTGTATGTCTGGTGTATTGTGTGCTTGGAGTGTGTTAAGTGTGTGTTTTGTGTGTCCGGTGTGTTGTTTGAGTGAGTGTGTTTGTTGTGGGTCTGGTGTTTTGTGTGTTAGTTGTGTTGTGGTGGTGTGTGCCTGCGAGAGAAAGAGAGATTGTGTGTGTGTGTGTGTTTTTGTTTTGTGTGTATCTAGTGTATTGTGTGGGAGAGGTGTGTGTGTGTGTGTGTGTGTGTGTGTTTGAAAGAGATCTTTTTTTAGCTAAAGTTTGAATCCGATTGATTATTAAATGAACAAACGGAAGATTATTTTGTACCCTATGTAGTGCACTATGTAGGGAATAAGGGGGCATTATATTATACACTACACTATCTTATCATTTAGCACTAACACTGCTCTGTGTGTGTGTGTGTGTGTGTGTGTGTGTGTGTGTGTGTGTGTGTATTGTAAGTGTATGTGTATTAAGAGAGCGTGTGTGTGTATTGTGAGAGTGTGTATTGTGTGTGTTTATTAAGTGTGTGTGTGTGTGTGTGTGTGTATTGTGAGAGTGTGTGTATTGAGTGTGTGTGTATTGAGAGACTGAGAGTGTGTGTGTGTGCGTGTATATTGTGTGTGTGTGTATATATTGTGATACTCTAACCTACATTTTTTGTGGAATATAAATAAACATATGATTGATCCAGGACTCTGTGCTGTGATTGGTTGATAACAGGAGTGGGCGGGGTTATTCCATTTAGGACTGTACCCTGGTTATTTTGGGTTCGGGCCCCGGGGCCCCTGTGACCCTCAGCAGGGTAGGTGAGATCAAAGCAGGGGGACTGAATCTCTCTATAACACGGAAGAGTTTATAAACATTAATTAATTACAATAATCACAAACAACATCATGTTATTTAATCCTAATCAGTGTGATTATTAAAACACCTTTCATTAATTATAGAAGAGAATAATAATCAGATTTATAATATTACATTTAATCATTATACTAATGTGTATATATATATATATATATATGATATTAATGATCAATAATAAAAAGACTTTATACAGATAAATCAGTTAAACAATTTTAGCATTAAATTCCTCACTTTGGTTATTAACATCATCCCGGATGCTTTGGGTTGCCATGGCAATGCTTTTTCGCGCATGCGCACAGCCTATCGGTTTTTCCATAGAAACAAACTATAAACACAGCGCTGCTCGTTAGGATTTAACATACAGTGTGTGTGTGTGTGTGTGTGTGTGTGTGTGTGTGTGTGTGTGTGTGTGTGTGTGAGAGAGAGAGAGAGTATTAGAGAGTGTGTGTGTGTGTGTGTGTGTGAGAGAGAGTATTAGAGTGTGTGTGTGTGTCTCTGTGTGTGTGTGTTTGTGTGTGTGTGTGTGTGTGTGTCTGTCTGTCTGTATGTCTGTGTGTGTCTGTGTGTCTGTCTGTCTGTGTGTCTGTCTGTCTGTGTCTGTCTGTGTGTGTCTGTGTGTCTGTGTGTGTGTGTGTGTGTGTGTGTGCGCGCGCGCTTAACGCGTAGAAGACCAGAAATCGATGGTGTATTTGCTGCTAAACTTTACTCAATGTTTGCTTTCGGCTGATGTTATGACGGTGGGTTTCAGGTACAGCAGTGTGTTTCCCAGTCTGAACATGGCGGTAAAGAGAAGGGAGCAGGCACTACAGGACTATAAGAGGCTGCAGGCGAAAGTGGAGAAATATGAGGAGAAGGAGAAGACTGGACCTATCATGGTCAAACTCCATCAGGTACAGTGTCTATAAAGCACTGGACATCGTTTGATATTTGCTTATATACTCTTGAGCAAGTATGATTAAATCATTAAACCCCATCAACAGTAAACACTGGTATATGGTTAATGATTTTAGTGATTTTCTACTATATCAATAGGCGATATGATCTTATCACATTTTGTGCTTAAAAAAATGTGTATACACTGCTCATAAAAATGAGACGTTATCTTCCGCTTAATCCAGACGGGGTCGCGGGCCAGCCGGTGCCCACTCGGCAACTCTGGGCACAAGGGCAGTAACGTCCCTATGCGCGTCACCAAACCATCATAGGTCACACATGCGCAGTCATGCACACAGTCTCACACACTTTTAGAGACACCAATTAACCTAACACACGTCTTGGACTGTGGGAGGAAACCGGAGTGCCCGGAGTAAACCCACGCAGACACGGGGAGGACATGCAGACTCCACACAGAAAGGAGCCGCTCCATCCTGGGATTGAACCCGGTACCTTCTTGTTGTGAGGCAAGCGGTGCTACCCACCGAACCACCGTGCTGCCTCAGTACAATAATGGGTAATTACAAAAAGTAAAAGTGCAAAAATAGGTAAATAAACAGTACAGTATATACAACATAACTAACAAAAGTCAAGAACTCTTAAAATTGTTTTTACAAATAGTTGCATGTTGCGTCTCAAAATATTGCACAATATGTCCCACTGAAAAAAATATATTTTCTGTAAGTGTGTAGTGTTTAAGTGTGTGTGTTGTTTCAAGTCTCAAAACTTTGAGACTTGTTTTGAAAAACCGCTGCTTTAGTGCTTGTTTTAAACCTTGCTTTGGATGCCTGCAATGTGTAGTTTCATTCGTGCTTCGCCTTGCCTTCACTCACATGCTTAGAATTAGGATAGTGATTATCTGGTGATATGCTACCCACTCTAGTGTGCAACTTTTATTTGATAAAAGGCCTTGAGCTGAAGTGATCTCAGACTACTAAGCAAAGTACTTTGGTTCTTCATGAATCAAATTGGACTTTTCACCATATCAGTCATATTGATTTATTTCAGCATTTATAAATTCCAGATAAACTAAAGGACCCACTTATGGAATACACTCACAGTGTGATCTGTACAGAAGGACTAGGTGAATGTAAACAGTGGTGGTGCCGGTGTGAGCCACACATACCAAACTTACTACACTCTGAGATTTGTGAGAGGGAGATCAGTTTGTGCTTAATCCAAGGCCAAGTGTTAGTGAATAATGGTAAACAACCTTCCAAACTGTGAGCCAATGAAGTCAAGACCAGCACAAACGACTATGTATTAGTATTCTCTGTCAGCTTATAAATGGGGCTGTGATAACACTGAAAATATCCCCATGCGTGAGTGACTTTTTTAAATTCCACTCATTCACTTTGGTACCGTGTAAATTTCTCTCTTTGGGAAAATGGGACAGAAGTCCCTCTGGCCTGTTGTAGTTTACGTTTTACAAGTTTGCAAGTCCCAACTCCTCAGAAATGCTCACCGCTCGCATATTACAAAGCCTTTACACCTGGTGATAGACTGCATATCCCTAGGGCACACGAAAGCATGGCTATTGTTTCATGACATTGTTCACACTCTCCCTGAATTCTGTAGGCTGAAGGCAAATGGCTCTTTTGAAATGAAACATTTAAAAGCTCAAACTTGAATCAGTTGTAGTGGTTATCTCATTACAAGGCTATAAAGCTATTTACCGTTTGATTATTCATCCAACTTTTACAAATGCATAATGGCTCGAGTTGTAGGTGACAAATGCATAACAGTTACATTTTTACCTCATTTAGCAGACGCCCTTATTCAGAGCGACATACAATTAATACAGTTTTACAATCCAAACAATTGTGGGTTAAGGGCCTTGCTCAGGGACCCAATTGTGGCAGAGGTGGGATTTGAACCCTTGACCTTCTGGTCCATAGTCCAGTACCTTAAACACTAGGCCACCATGACTGAAACACTAAATCATTTAGTATCCTAAACAAATTTAAGTGTGGTAAAAAAAAATTCCAACATTAAAAAATGGTAAATGCTTTACCACCCAAGTTTTTTTGGAATATGTTACAGACCTGAAATGCAGAAATGGATGTTTATTAAATTAAACTGACCAGGCAAAACATGAAATATTTCAGGTCCATACTGTCTGCAATGAAATAAAACTCAACGTAAATGTAAGAAACTGTTTTCCTTTATAAATGCGTGTTACAAGTTGTACCAACTTTTACAAATGTGTTCAACTGCTAAGTGCGCCGAAAGTCAATACAGATCAATTTTAAATTAAATTGTACAAACTGTGTTGGTGCAGTGTATTACATACTGCTTCAGGGTGTTTAGACTTATTACTGTACTATCTTACTGACTTATATACTTGTGCAGTTTATAAGACACACCATGCTATTACTGAAATGTGGAATTTAAAAGGCAAGTACACTGCTCACCAAAAATAGGTGATGATTCAAAATGAAATATAACTTCCCATAATGAAATTCCCATAATGAAATATCATGTGTGTGTGTGTGTGTGTGTATGAGAGAGTGAGAGTGTGTGTGTGTGCACGTGCACTTACATGGAGGGGTTGCCAGAAACAGCCTTTAGGCTCGTCGGGTTGCGGATGAGTTTGTCGAGTGTGTTGACAATATCAGCAAAACGTGGCCGGGCATTACGGTCTTTCTGCCAGCAATCCAGCATGAGCTGGTGTAGGGCGGTGGGGCAATCCATTGGGGCAGGAAGCCTGTAGTCCTGTTCTATAGCGTTAATCACCTACACACACACACACACACACACACACACACACACACACACACACACACACACACACACACACACACACACACACACATTGACAGAAACACATTTGAATATCATCTAGCTGAACGAATGATGAATAAAACATATATTTCTAGCACAGTGGTTAAGGTACTAGATTATTGACCAGGGTTTAGCTTCAGAACTAACTAAATGCTTAGACATACACTATAAAAACAAAAATTTGTGGACACCCCTTCTAATGATATATAAATAGTGTAATATAAAGCATATATTTCTGAATTCTCCATAGACAAACAGTTCCAGTAGTATGGATTGTTTCAATATGACACATTTATAGGTGTCTGTTTCCATCAAGTCAGTTCATCAGTTCTTCCTTTCCTGCTGTGCTTAAACAAAGTCCACAGAGGACTGGTTTGTAAACTGTAATTGAGAACTTGGCTGGCTTGTCTAGAACCTTGACCTCAACTCCATTACACACCTTGAAAATGCACAGGAAAAATAAAAGTGAGCCGGGGTTTACTGTCAAGCATCAAACATCAGAAGGTAGTAGAAAGCCACTTTAGATAAATGAAGGCTGTTGTAAAAGCAACGATTGGAGCAAACTATACACTATATAACCATGTTCTGATACAAACACTATGTCAAACAACGCCTGATTATTATTATTATTATTATTATTATTATTATTATATACCACATACCTAGGAAAGCTAAAAGCAGCGTTTTTTAATTATGTCTACAGAAAACTATGAAGCAGGGCTGAATCAAAGCAATGTGTGGAAGATACGTACAAATATTAATGCTGTACATCAGACCAGCTGATCTACTGTTTGAAAATTTTAGGCAATAAAATTTTGAAAAGGTATAATGATCATTTATAATTATAACTGTCTTTTTATTAGAACGCAGCAAGAAAATACAGAAAATGTGTATTGTAGTATTCAAAAACAGAGAAAAACTGTTTCTATAGGCTACAGTGGCCTTTAATTCAATTATTGACTAAATGTAATATACGGTAATTAAACCACTGTGAAAAATACTACTCTAATAGTGCCCTAACACTTTTAAACAGAACTGTATCTGCACTGAATACCCATCCAGAATCGTGTAATAGCTTCGCACTGTGTGCGTGTAACTCAAGCGTGAATATAACCCAGTATGATATGTACAAAGCTTCTCATAGCTATTCTGTAACTGATGAACAGGAACTCAGCTGACGGCAGTGGTGCCTCGGAGGCACATGAGGCAGATTCTTAGTTCAACGGTGTGTAAAAAGCTTTTGCACACAACAAACAAACATTTTATGGGAGCTATGCAGGCATGGTTTGACATGATTGATGGTGGCTGTGTGAGGCACATATTATTGCTTACTCTGCTGATCACTAAAAGGGCAGTGCACACTAAAACTGCAGAATTGTGTGCACAACTTTGTGTCCCCCTAATAAAATTAGTATTTTATATTTACAGCATTTAGCACATGTTCTTATCTATGGCCGTTTACATAGTAGACTTGCTACCACCAACAGCCTGCAGCCCAAGAACACCGTCCAACTTTACTACTATTAGAAGGAAGGTTTTACATTTACATTTACATCATTTAGCAGCTGCTCTTATTCAGAGCAACTTACCTATTCTCATACAGTCTTACAATCCAAGCAATTGTTGGTTGTTGGACCTTCTGGTCCATAGTCCAGTACCTTAACCACAAAAACCACTAAAAAATGCACTTAGACTGTCTGTAAGATGACTCAGCTATTTAAAAATCCAGTGGAATTTGATTCCATCACATGGATGCCATTACAGAGAATGAAAGTACTGCTTGATGCTTGTCAAAGTTAGGAAGTAAGTCTTTAGTCTTAATTGGAATTGGTGTGCCCATTTCAGCCTTGTAGACTGGCATTAGTATTTTAAGTCTGATGATGGCAGCTACATGGAGCCAATGAACATCTTTACTGGCAACAGATGTTGCATATGTCTGCTAATCCTTATAAACCAGCAGGTCAGTTAAATGCTTAGACTAGAAACATTATTTGGATCATCTTAAATTGTGGTTATACTTATTTAACATATAGCACCGTGGTAGACTAGCGGTTAAGATAAAGGACTATGGACCAAATGTTCCAGGATTCAAAACCAACCTCTGCCAAAAATGCCACCCTTGGGTCCTTGTTCCAACCACCAATTGCTTGATTTGTAAGAACGTGTAAGGTTTAAGTCTCTCTGGTTAAGAGTGTCTGCTAAATGTTGTAAATGTACAGAACTGTGATGACCATTTTTTCCTTGTCATTATTATAGACTTCTATGTTAATTGTTTATTATGCATTGAGAGCATAAAAAAATGTTTTGTTGTAATTGGATGCAGTAGGTTTTGCTTTTTCTGGAGTTAAAGTTTATGAGCGGATGTCTGTCATCCATGTGCATGTGTGCATCTACCTTCCCAATTGTGTGCTAGCTTGCTGGCTAGCTTTTGGAAACTGGAGATAGTTCTAACTCGGTTGAAATGTGTACAGACTTTTTTGTGTTTGTATCTATTACTTTCCGTGACATAACTGTAACAAGTTGTAAATGGTGTTGGTAGGTGTAGGTTCCTGACCTGTTGTAGGTAGTACTGCTTTGCTTGTCCCTCCACTACCTTTGTATTATATCTTGCCTACAACTATATATTCACTCATCACATTCATCTGGCTGATCTTTCATGTTGTTCGTAATACTGTCCATCAGTGCATTGTTGGACTTCCATCAAAGAAAAGCATCTGGTTCATCATACCCTATTTTAAGTCTTACATCTTTACCCTACATAAGCTAATAGCAGTACATTAGAGGTACTCCCCGATCTATCTTTTCCGCTTATTCCACTTGGGGTCACGGGCCAGCCACTGCCCACCCGGCAACTCTGGGCGCAAGGGCAGGAACAACCCCAGATGGGGTGCCAATCCATTGTAGGGCACACTCACACGCATGTATTTGGACTGTGGGAGGAAACCGGAATACCCGGAGTAAACCCACGCAGGGACGGGGAGGACATGCAGACTCCACACAGATTCACTCACTTCACACCCACGCTGGGATTGAACCGGCGACCTTCGTGCTGTGAGGCAGAGGTGCTAACCACTCAGCCACCGTGCTGCCTTGACAATTCATCGTAAGTTTAATTTATTATAAATTAAGGAATTGAATATATACTGTATATATCATATTGGAATTTACACGTTTACTGCTGATGCAAAATGTTTCCAGCGGTCATCACTCCCACTATGTGACTCATTCAAAGATTCATAGATTATGAAAGAGTATCATACTACGTATTGCTTGCAGATGAATAATTATATAAGACACAATAATAATAAGGAAGAAAGTCCAAATTTAGAGTATGGTTTCTGCTGAATGTGTTCTTATCTTTCAAATTGTTTTTGAAAAATCAAAATATTGTAAGTTAGAGAGGTGATTACACTGGTCAACAAATTTTCAAAAGTTGTTTGTTTCTGAAATGAAATGAGTCATTCCCTAATGATTTTTATG
>JAUZSV010136966.1:0-21446 GCA_034780495.1 Parotocinclus cesarpintoi | reverse complement strand
GTATTCCCAAGGTTTTTTCCTTATAATAGTTAGGGAGTTTTTCCTTTCCACTGTTGCCCTAGGCTTGCTAAATTTGGGACTGGCCTTAGATATTAGAGGATCATCTAAAAGTGTGAAGCTGCTTTGAGATAATGCTCCATCTCAAAAAGTGCTATATAAATAAATCTGACTTGACTTGACTGGGAAGTGTACCTAATAGTCAAGGGAGTGAAAATATGAATGAACAGTTGATTCAGTAAATCCACAGTTTACCAAAAAAAATGAACTGCTAATGTTGGCTAAAACATGTTAAGGTGCAATTCATAGTCTCATACTTCACATTTTTCGTTTGGTTTCAGATAGTTCTGAAACAATGAGGTAATAAAGCAAGATCTCGCAGGTTATGTAAAGCTCTGTATCTGTAGATAGCATTGATATAATCGTCATGTCACGTCATTTTAACATTGATAGTGGTTATAATCTGTCACTTTTGACATGCTGAACATGATATTTCAGAAATAACTGTTAGTTAATACTCTAAAAGAATGTAGTATGTGCAGTGTAGCTGACATTCAAATATTCAGTGAAATGTCGACTGTACATAAATATGTAACTAATGCAACTGTTTTGTCTTTAAGGTGCTAATATGGTAAATTAAAAGTTTATTGCTTACACTGACCATCACAATGCACTCATACACCTGTGTACCTGTGCTTACAAAATAGGGCGCACCATCACTGTGTGGTGTTTGCTAAACAGAGAATAGAAAAACTTAGCGAATGTCTGAGTTTGTTAATAGAAATTCCTTCAGAACAAAGACATAGAAATACATCCAATTTATTTAACTGACTTTGCAAACATAACTAATATACAAGGTGGAGGATAGGGAAATGTTGCTAAAATTCTGATATACAGTACATGCAAGAATGAATAACTTTTACATTTGGTACTGTAGGCACATTCAAGGCAGTAGGATTAAAGGCAGAGAAAGGAGTAAAGGCAAGTTTCAACATATACTTCTATCAGCTCTTTCTATCTATACCCCCATCTATCATATGGCTCCTCCTTACCTTTGGAACCTGGCTGACTTTAAGCTATCGTGGTTTCGAAGAATTTCTCGTATTATTATCTGAAAGATCACAGGTATGTGATTGTGTCTACTGCTCCTAAATGAAAAATGCAAACTAAAATAAAATGTGAAATTAAAAAGCTTGGTGTCTGTTCTGACATTTACTGTCATCTGTACACAAAATGAAATTCTCTCCAAATGTCTTCACGTTAGCTACAGTTCACTTGTACAAATCAACTCGATTACAAACACAGTCTGTATTTCTTGTTGTTCAGTTTCACACACGAAATTCAAATGTATTCATATTAGTGCAGAAAGTCTCCAAAACAGAGCTAGAGCAAATCAAAGCACTGTTTTCCTTAAATAAATGCATTGTATTATGTTCTAAAAGCCTCCAGAAATGCTAATGCTAAAATATGAACAATAGCTGTATGCTCATTACATATAAAATAATATAAAATATTAGCAGGTTTTCTTTAAGGAGTGCCATCACTGTCCATACTAGTTCACAGATAAAGCACAAATCACAAACAACCACTGTGCAAGATGTACAAAAACCTAACTCTAAAATTAGATTTTACTAAATGTATATTTTATGTTATTCAGTCATTAATTCATGTATAAACTGAGATTAATACAAATACCTCAACTGAATACATGTTCTTTGAGCTGTTTATGATTTTATTATTGTATACTTGCTAGCCCACAACCACAGAGACCTGAGTTTGAGTTCCCAGCACAAGTCAAGTCAGATTTATTTCTATAGCACTTTTTACAATTTAGCATTGTCTCAAATCAGCTTAAGACTTTTCTATTATCGTTTGTTATATAAGACCAATCTGAGATTGAGCAAGCCTAGGGAAACAGTGGAAAGGAAAACCACCCTTAACTTTATATGAAGGAAACCTTGAGAGGATCAAGAGTCAATAAGGGAGTCATCCTTCTGGGGTGATTTAGATGATACATTTTAGAATGATAAGGATAATGATAATCTATTTATTCACTGTAGGATCTTGTGTCTTTGGCAGTTGTTGATGGCATGGCATCCACAGTTAACCAGAGAATGGAAAGAGTTACTGCCCTCTTTGGTTTCTGGAAAGTGATGCAAAAACAGCTTGGGTGGAGCCGAAGCAGAAGAACATCTTAGTGTGTGTTCTGGAACTGGTACCGGAAAACAAGCTCAAAGAGAAAGAGAACATGTCGTTAGTTATTGTTGTTAAGAGCTCAGAGTCTATGAACAGAACATGTTTGAACCAATTACACTAAGTGTAGCAGCAAAGCTTGAAAAGTGAGAAGGTAAAACTGTCGAGAGGCTTCAAAAGATCAGGTTTCATGCAGGCATGTTATTATTTGGATCAGTAGGATTAGGAACATATCCTGGTGCTACAACAGTGGTCCCTGTCCCTATGAGAGAGCAGGGCATGCTGGATAAGGCAATGGCCAGGACAAGCAGGGTTAAAACAGAAGCATAAATAACACCCCTAATTGACTTTAAAGCAGTGTAATGTGTTTTGTCAGAAAATTAATAGCATTTGATCATTAGTTTTAGTTTAATGTTAATGTTAAAGGATGCTATGAAGTACTAGAGAATCATGTATTTCAAGCTTTCTGGTAACTGTTTGGAGACATGCCTTTTCTTGTTTCAGCTTCAAAGTACAAGGTCCAAAAAAAGAGTTTGCTGTGAAAAAACCTGCACAACCTCATTCCATATACAGTCATTTCAAAATGTAGGAAAAAGTCTAGTATTATGAAGGATGACTCTATATTAATTTATAAATGGTTTGCAGTTTGGTTTCTCTGTTTTATCATACTCTTCATAATATTAAATTTCCACAACTAGTTCTTAGTCTTCATATTAATATATGTTACATTTAATTTTTTATTTCAATTATAATATTTTAAAACATGTTTTGTGTATTAAAATTTTTTTTTTTAGTTTTTTGTTTAAGCTAGTATTCTAAACGTATTAATTAAATATCTAAGTTTAATTTTTACATATATAGGTGGCCCAAAGAGGTTGGATCTCTTTTTGAGTTTTGGTCCTCCCAAAGCTTGTTCCTCTTAATATTTAAGGAGTTTCTCTTTCCCACTGTCACCCTAAGCTTGCTCAGTTTAGGTTTGAAGTTATAATAAATAAATGTAAAAAACGCTATAGAAATAAACTTGACTTTGACTATCATAATAAATCTCTCAATTTCTCAGTTAACACTAATAAAGGTTAAATTTTGTTACTTATAATTTAAATGTATCTTCAGAAAGCTTCTCGTTTCATTTTCACACAAAAACTTAACGTTTAACAATATTAATCCAATTGGATAGAATTTGTCATTGTTTTCACTGATATAAAGTATCGGGGGTTGGTCCTCCCAGTGTTTCTTCCTTATGATGTTTAGGGTTGTAAAGCTGCTTTGAGACACAGCTCTACTGCAAAAAAAAACAAAAAACACTATAAAAATAGATGGTTAATATCTGGTAAATTTAAGTGATTAATAAAAATATATACAAGCCCATTTCCAATGAAGTTGGAATGTTGTGTAAAACATAAATAAAAACAGAATAAGATGATTTGCAAATCCTTTTTAATTCATATTCAATTAAATACACTACAAATACAAGATATTCAATATTGAAACGGATAAAATTCATTGTTGTTTGCAAATATTCACTCATTTTAAATTTGGGACAGGGGTACATTACCTTTCCTTTTAACACTTTTTTTAACAAAGTTTTTGGGAACTGAGGACATTAATTGTTGAAGCTTTGTAGGTGGAATTCTTTCCCATTCTTGCTTGATGTACAGCTTCACTTATTCAACAGTCCGCGGTCTCTGTTGTTGATTTTGCGCTTAATAATGTGGCACAGTACTGCAGGCAGGCCAGTCTGGTAGCCACACTCTTTTACTACGAAGCCATGCTGTTGTAAGATGTGCAGAATGTTTGCTTGACATTGTCTTGCTGAGATAAACAGGGACGTCCCTGAAAAAGAAGTTGCTTGGATGGCAGCATATGTTGCTATAAAACCTGTATGTACCTTTTAGCATTAATGGTGCCTTCACAGATGTGCATGTTACCCATGCCATGAACACTAACACATCCCCACATCATCAGAAATGCTGACTTTTGAACTTTGCGCTGATAACAATTCAGACAGGATTTTTCCTCTTTGGCCTGGAGGAAACAATGTCCATGATTTCCAAAAACAATTTGAAATGTGGACTCGTCAGACCACAGGACACTTTTCCACTTTGTGTCAGTCCATCTCAGATGAGCTCGGGCCCAGAGAAACCGGCGGTGGTTCTGGATGTAGAGTTTTAACATAAAATTGTAGATGGAGTGATGATCTGTGTTCACTGAAAATAGTTTTCTGAAGTGTTCCTGAGCCCATGTGGTAATATCCATTACAAAACGATCAGTTTAATGCAGTGCCACCTGAGGGATTGAACGTAACGGGCATTCAGTGTTGATTTTCATGCAGAAATTTATCCGGATTCTCTGAATCTTTTGATGATATTATGGACTATAGATGATGAAATCCCCAAATTCCTTGCTATTGCACGATGAGAAAATTTTTTCTTAAACTGCTGGACTTGACAAAGTGGTGAACCTTGACCCATCCTTGCTTGTGAACGACTGAACCTTTTGGGGACGCTCCCTTTATACCCAATCACTACACTCACCTGTTTCCAATTAACCTATTCAACCTGTTTGAACATTAAGTATCTTGTTTTGTAGCATATACAATTGAATATAGGTTGAAAAGGATTCACGGATTATCATATTTTGTTTTTATTTATTTTTTACACAATGTCCCAACTCCAATGGATTCCGAAAAGATTCCCAAACATTCCCTGAAATTTTCTTTCGCACGGTTCATTTAATGAAAGTTTATGTAAAACAAAAAAAATATTTCCCAGGTGATTGTACCTTAAAAATATAATGTGAAAAAAATGTGCAACACGCCACAAAATTATGGAATCACTACACTTAATAGGATGTTCAAACAGCTTTTAAAATTTTGTCCCAAATAAACAAATCACAAATATGACACCAGACCATTTAAAAGATTAATTATGATAATTATGATAATTAATAGCACATTTATTTATTTACAATAGAGGAAAATATCTAGAATTACCTTATATTTTGAGATAAAAATGCAGAAAACCCTACAAGAACATTGAAACAATACTCATTATTATTCACTCATTATTGATACATGGTTTTATGGCAGTTTAAAGACCAGTGGAGATGACAGTCATCATATTACACCAGTCAATACATGGGTGTTCAATGAAGTTTGTATACTTTTCACATTGCTTGATAAAAAATAGGTTGGGCGATGATCAATGTACAGTATATTTCAAAACAATAATACATTTTGTGTCAGAGCAAAGATAGTTTAAGTTGTTTTTTTTCGAACAGGTGTTCCAACTCATTGACAGGGCCAGTAAACAACCCAGATCTCAACTCAGTCAAGTTACATTGATAATTTTTCACTCATAAAGTGCATGCCTTAAATTATTGTCTATCATAAGTGCCTAAAGAAGAGCAACAAAGTGCTAATTGTTATTCCTTTGGTTGATGATTGCACTGATTGAACAGCGATTCCTTGTTTTTTTCCTTTATTTGATGTAGAAAAATATGCCATTCATTAAAACAGTTTGAAATTGTGTTGAATCTTTTGAGGCGTTCTTCACAAAGCAACACTGTAGCATTTTTGTGTCATAACAGTGATTTATTTTAGCCATGAATAATAACTCGTGTCAGTTCCCACACAATAAATATTAGTCAATTTATCTGACAGTCCATCATTACAGCCCTTAGGGAAGCACAGCACACATTTCTCACATAAGAGCAGTTCACCAGGTTTTGTGGAGTTATCTAATAATCTTGCACACCTGTGAGCAGAGACTTTCAAAAAATGTTAATGCACAGTGTGAACAAACCGATCACCTCTGGAGGAAAAAAACTTAAATAACCTAATCAGACTGACGCAAGTCTGGCCGTAATTATACATTTTGATCACCGTATTGATGTGTTTTTGAACAGGTTTTGTGAAAGGCATTATATAATTAAAACATAATAATATAATAATTCTAATATTAATGGACGGCACAGTCGTACATTTTTACATTGGTGCCTCACAGCCCTGAAATCCCCAGTTTCGATCTTGAACCTAGGCACTGCGTGTGTACTTTCCAGTGTCTATGTGGGTTTTCTATGAGTACTCTGGTTTTCTCCCACATTCCAAAGACGTGTGTTAAGTTAATTGGTGTTTCTAAAGTGCTCTTAGAGTATAAGCGTATGTGCCTTATGATAGATTGGTGTCCTTTCTAATGTTGTTTCAGTCTAGGCACTTCTAGTCTAGACTTCTCAGACAGCCCTCTTGCCTTTATGAGTTAATTTAAAGTCATGGGAGCATTGGCTACAGTTAGGTCTAATTTCTATTAATCACATAGTAGTCTGATTTTGCCCTTTGTTACAAATTGTATATAATGTACAGTGGGTACAGAAAGTATTCATACCCCTTTAAAATTATCACTCTTTGTTTCATTGTAGCCACTTGCTAAAATCAAAAAAGTTCATTTAAATTCTCATTAATGTACACTTAGCATCCTATCTTGACAAAAAAAACATGTAAATGCTTTTGCTAATTTATTTTAAAAAGAAAAACTGAAATATCACATGGGCATAAGTATTCAGACCCTTTGCTCAGTATTTAGTATTCAGACCCTTTTGAGCTAATCCAGTCATGAGTCTTCTTGGGAATGATGCAACACGTTTTTCACACCTTGATTTGGTGATTCTCTGCCATTCTTCCTTGCAGATCCTCTCCAGTTCCATCAGGTTGGATGGTGAACGTTAGTAGACAGCCATTTTCAGGTCTCTCCAGAGATGCTCAATTGGGTTTAAGTCAGGGCTCTGGCTGGGCGAGTCAGGAATGATCACAGAGTTGTTCCAAAGCCACTGCTTTCTTATTTTAGCTGTGTGCTTAGGGTCATTGTCTAGTTGAAAGGTGAACATTAGGCCAAGTTTGAGGTTTTCTTCCAGGATATGTCTGTACTTGGCCTCATTCATCTTTCTTTTAATTGGAAAAAAAAAAGTTGTCCGAAAAGTTCAATCTTCGAATCATCAGACCAGAGAATCTTATTTCCTATAGTCTGTAACTATATGCGGGCTTTCACACGTCTTGCACTGAGGGGAGGCTTCCTTTGGGCCACTTTGCCATAAAGCTGGTGGAGGGCTGCAGTGATAGATAACTTTCTCCCATCTTCCTACTGCATCTCTGGAGCTCAGCCACAGGGATCTTTGAGTTCTTCTTTACCTCTCTCACCAAGGCTCTAATCCCACGATTGCTCAATTTGGCTGGACGGCCATTTCTAAAAAGAGTTCTGGTCGTCCCAAACTTCTTCTATTTAAGGATCATGGAGACCACTGTGCTCTTAGGAACCTTGAGTGCTGCAGAATTTCTTTTATAACTTTGGCCAGATCTGTACCTTGCCACAATTGTCTCTGAGCTCCTTGAGCAGTTCTTTGAGCAGTTATTTTGACCTCATTATTCTCATTTGCATCTCATTTGCATCAGTCTAGTTAAACACAGCTGGACTCCAATTAAGGAGTAGAACCATCTCAAGAAGGATGAGAAGAAATGGACAGCTTGAGAGTTAAATATGAGTGTCATAGCAAAGGATCTGAATACTTATGACCATGTGATTGAAGTTTTTCTTTATTACATTTACAAAAATATCTAGAAAAACTTTCAGGTTTCGGAGTTGCTGGGCAACATTAAGTTTCAGTTCACTCTAAGAAACATGGCGGTACCAGACCACGTCATCCAGCTAGCCGAGTTCTTCTCGGTACACCGCATGGACAGATCCAAGGAATCAGGGAAGTCGTGAGGTGGTGGAGTATGTCTGATGAACAGCAATTGGTGCGACAGCAACAATGTTGTCCTACTCAGACATTTCTGCTCACCCGACCTGGAACTATTAACCATCAAGTTCCGTCCTTTCTAATTGCTTCGGGAATTCTCCTCAGTGATCGTCAGTGCTGTTTATATTCCACCTCAAGCAGATATGGACATGGCTTTGTGTGAACTTTATTAGACTCTCACTCAGTACCAAGCCCTTCATACAGACTCTGTTTTCATTGTGGCTGGGGATTTCAACAGCGCTAACCTCAGATGCCTCATGCCAGAATTACACCAGCATATAACCTGCCCAACCAGAGGCAACCGGACACTGGATCACTGCTACACATCGAAAAGAACAGTGACAAAGCTCCGGTTCAGCCGCTGTTTGGATAATCTGACCACGCTGCCATCTTCACCATGCCAAAATATAAACAAAGGCTAAAACAGGAAGCGTCAGCAAAGAGGGAGGTCACGCGATGGTTGAGCCAGTCAGAAGCTGCTCTACAGGACGCGCTGGATGACGCAGACTGGGAAATGCTCAGGTCCAGCTCTGATGATGTCAGCATGTTTGTGGAAGTGGCTGTGGGATTCATCAGAAAATGTATTTATTTTCCCAATCAGAAACTGTGGGTGGATAAAATCATCCACGACGCTCTTAAATCCCACACAGCTGCCTATAACACGCGACATGAATGAGTACAAGGCTGCAACTTGCAGCGTGCGTAGAGCAGTAAAAGAGGCTAAACGGCGGTACAGCAGGAAATTAGAATCAAAATTCCAACAAGGTGGCTCTAGAGACCTGTTGCACGGATTAAAGACAATGACTGATGAAGACGGGCCGACAATGTCTGTACCATCTTAGACGCTTGAGACTTCAGACTTTACAAACAGCTCCTGAAGAACTTCTACACCTGCATGATAGAAAATATAGTCACCGGGAACATCACAGCCTGGTTTGGGAACAGCACTGTGCTGTTCCCAGTTTAGCTGAACGCATCACACACACACACAGAGCTCTCTGACCTGCAGACTATGTACAACAAGCGGTGCTGCACCAAGTTCAGGAACATAGTGAAGGACCTAGGCCATCCCAGCCACGGACTCTTCTCCCTGCTGAGGTCAGGTTAGCATTACTGCACTCTCATGACCAAGGCAAAGAGAATGAGGAGGAGCTTCTTTTCGCAGGCTATTCAGACCCTCAATCAGACAATCACCACACATGGACCATAAATCACCCTAATCACTCCCATCCCACCCACAACCTTAAAGCAACTCCACATTTTACACTCACATCACCTACATCACTTACAGCACCACCTCGCATCACCTACATCCATTGTAAATATATACTTGGCTTACAAATAGTTTTTATATTTTTATTGTTGTATTATTTGATTTCCTTCTTTTCTCATATGTATATCACAGCTGGAGGTTTGCACAAAGAATTTTACTGTATGTTGTACATATATAACAATACACGTGACAAAGTCTCAAACAAAATTAAAAAAAAGGTTTTTGCCCAAACTCGTGCAATACATGATCCATCCTCCCTTCAATGTGGTGCCGGTTTCCTGTCGCTTTTGCAGAAAAGCATCCCTAAAGTATTATGTTTCTACCCTCATGCTTCATGTTTGGGCTTGTACTCATCCTTCATCTTCCTCCAAACATGGCAAGTTTAGTTGCCTGAACTCCAAAGAAAAGATCCAAAAAAAATTCCAGAAAGTGGACCAACATTCTAGCATTCCACCAATCTGGGCTTTAAATCAGAGTGGCCAGACAGAGACCTCTCCTCACTAAAAGACATTAAAGGCCTCCTGGAATCTTTTTTTCTTTGCAAAAAAGCATCTATAGAACTCTGACTGCTTCTCTGGTTGGATGATGCCTCTCTGACCACTCTGCCATGAAGCCCAGGTTGGTGGAGTCCTGGTTGTTCCAAACTTCTTGCATTAAAGGATTATGGAGACCACTGTGCTTTTGGTAATGCGGAAGAATATCTTGTAGCCTTCTTCCGATTTTGTCTATACACAAGCTGTTATTTGCTACTACAAGCTGTTGTGGCTTGATTTAGATTAAACTATATAAACAGGTGTGTGTCTGAAGACTTCCAAATGCATTGTATATTTAACATTTTCTGCATAACACAGTTTTTTTGTTGTTTTTTTTGGTTTGTTGTAGGCTCCAGGTGGCATTGCAACTCCACAAGTGTATTCCCAGTTATTGGCGCTCTATCTTTTGCACAATGACATGTGAGTTTTCCCTCTTTTTAATATTTTTGACACCTTGTTACTCAGTTCATGATACTTTGTGCACTGTGTGGCTAAATATGTGATGTTGTGTGTGTGTGTGGGTGTGCCCATGTGTCGCTCTGTATTTGTGTCTGTGTCTGACATGCTCTGTGTTTCTTTCATTTGTCTGTCATGCTCTTTGTGTATGACCTTGTCGAGCTCTGTGTGCTCTAATGTTGTGCTTTGTTCATGTCGCTCTTTCTGTGTACACATGCATTGTGTTCTGTCACCCTGAGTAGCTGGTGATGGTGATGAAATTGTTAGAAAATCTAGCGAGGTTAAAAACACCAAAACCCTCTGATCTGAGGTCCTTCAACATCAGCAGGACTATGCTCAGGATTCTTTACGGGTGTGGTGACGAGTACAATCCTTTATGCTGTTGCATGCTGGGCCAGCAGGCTGAAGGTGGCAGATGCATACATTTTTGTGAGCAATGTAATTAACATATAATTTGGGGGGAATTCTAAGTTTTACTGTTTTAGTTTTGTTTATAACAGTTTATAACAGCAGCGACAGTAAATCTATTCTATTGCCACTGTTGCAGAAGAACTTAACATGAAAACAACTCCATGACACTGTTGAACAGCAGATTAAATGTCAGTCAAGTCCTTTTTTTACAGTATAGCCACAAAATCCAAACAAGAATTCGGACTCTTGTCTCCACGAACCGTGTTCATAAAAACATGAGATGTTAGCTTTCACAGAGAAATGTACACACATTCATAATTGGGGGTGTCCTCATTTGGATTTTGTGGCTATACTGTACCACTTAACTTATATAAACTATCTGGTTGAATATTCACAGAAGGCATAGGCTGACTTACTTTGCTGCTTTAAAAAGTACAGTGTGCCTGTCTGCTGATCCAGAAGTGACTGACATCTTTTTTTATACAAAGAACACACAATATAAGCTAAACCCAAAAAGAAGTGAGCCAGCCACACTTTCCCGAGCTCAGCTTACTAATTAACTATGTTTTTATGCTACAGCAAGCATTCTAGAGACACACCCTCAATAGACACAGTCTGTGAGACCTGGCCCTGCAAAAGTCCAGCACCATCTCTTTGATCTTATTAGTGTTCAGGAGCAGGTTATTTTTATGGCACCATTCCACAAAATGCTCCACCGGGTTTCTATACTGTGCCTCCTGCCCTCTCCTTACACAAGCCACAATAGCAGTATCGTCTGAGAACCTTTGCATGTCTGAGTGGTACTCGAAGTCTAAGGTGTATAGTGAGAAGAGGAATGGAGAAAGTATGGTTTCCTGTGGTGCTCCTGTTCTGCTGACAAGTGTCTGAAATACCTCCCTTGAGCCTGACATACTGAACTCTGCCTGTGAGGTAGTCAGTAATCCAGGAGACCAGGTACAGATTGACCTGCATTCTTGTCATCTTATCTCTCAGGTGGATGGGCTAAATGGTGTTAAACTGTGACAAGATTGTGATAAGAGGGCTCATCTGCAGGAATGTAAAGCAGTTAAATTTTGCTGTGAATTAGCTTTAGATGGTTAGCTGACAACAATGATGAGATATAGATGGAGAGGTGTCATCAGCATAATAGTGACTGAAAAAGCCATTTGAGGTTATAACTTAACTAACTGAGAGAGAGAGAGACAGAAAGAACACTGATCCTTGTATAATTAGTTGTAAGGGCACATGGTTCAGATACAGAGCCTCTTCATGATACCTGACTAAAACGACCTTCCACCTGCTTGTGAAGGACTGTGTGGGAATGTTATTTAAGCATTCCTCAACTTTCTTAGCCTTTTGTTGCCCCTTCCCTAACTTTTTTGGAGCATGTTGCAGGCAAGTTCCAAATGAGCAAATATTTGTAAAAACAATACAGTTTATCTGTTTGAACATTAAATGCTTTGTCTTTGTAGTGTATTCAACTAAATTTGGGATTAGCGAATCATCATATTCTGATTTTGTTTTACACAACGTCCCATTTTCATTGGAATTGCAGTTGTAGAAATAGACTCTTTATTGCCTCTTAGATCAATCAGCTGATATAAGCACATGGGCAAGGGATTATTTTGACAAACCTTTATCCAGTGCTAGAACATGGAGTTACTTTCAAAAATTCCACTTACGACTTCACTGCGCCAAAAAGAAGCTTTACGTTACCGATGTCTAGAAGTATTATCCACTTCCTTTGGATCAGAGGCATCTGGTTATGGACCATCCTACAGTGGAAACGTATATTGTGATCATTCACAAAACCACAAAAATTAGGGGATATTTAATTGTAATTTTTGCAAGCAATATATTTGAATTGATACTGTTGCCTAGGGTTGCGCAATTTGGGATTGACCTTTTAAGATGATATTGTATTGTAATATTGTAAAGCTGCTTTGAGACAATGCAGCGTTATAAAAAACGCTATAGACCGTTTCAGACGCATATTCATGAGTATGGGAAGTGACGAGAACTATTCATAAGATGCTTCCGGTTAGCGGTAAATAGCGTTAAAACTTTAGCCAGTGGACTTAGTTACGTGTCTTAATTTGTATTAAATATCTAACCGATTTTTGACAAAATGTCTAAGTTAAAATTAGGACCATGTTGTTCAGTTATAGGATGTTCTCTCAGGCCAGGGACTAGCTTGATTTCCAAAATCAAAGTTTACTGTTTTCTGAAAGAAAAATCTCGGAGAAATGCTTGGATTGCTGCTGTGAAGACAGAAGGCTGGGTGCTGACTAGCAATTCAAGGATCTGCAGTGCACATTTTATTTCAGGTAAGTTAATTTTAATAACCTGGCACATGCTTTAATTTTTATCTAACTAGATTAGTAAAACAAGAGCAAGCATATGCTAGCAGTGTTGTTGCACGATGCATATAACGAACAGTGTTAAGATACTACACATACTAACTTAACATTTAAAAAATATATATCCATATATAGTAAAATTATACCCATGTGGCTTAAATTGGAAGTATCTTTGATGTTTGTTTCAGATGTATTAGTTCAAGTTTAATGTCATCCACAATAAAAGACCAGCTCTCAATAAAAAAAAAAACAGCTCACTGTTTTCCAAACCTGGTCCTGAAGGCATGTCGCCCTGCACATTTTACTATCTACTCCGAGTACACCTCAATAAAGTAATCAGCTCAACAACAACCCTTTAAATAGCTGCAGGGGCTCTGTGAAAGCAGAAATGTACAGGGTGGTGTGTCTCCAGGACCAGGGTTGGGAAACACTGTAATATATTGCTGTAGCTGCTAGGGGACAGGCTTGCTTAGTTTATCTTGGTAATTAAGCCTGAAATTTGTTCAACAGGACAAGAGCTGAGCTTAAATGTTCTGGCTAACTGATAACTCTTATGTATAGTCTATGCTAACTCTTTCCATTTGTTTGATTCTGTCTGTAGGTAAGCCATCACATGACCCTCTTAGCCCTGAGTATATACCTTCAAAGCTTCCTCACAGACCTGACTCATCCACGAAAATGGAAAGATATCAGAGGTCCCTCAGAAGTGCTGCAGCATAATTAAGCAAAATTATGAATTATCTTCACACTGTTCGTTATATGCATCGTGCAACAACACCGCTAACATATGCTTGCTCTTGTTTTACCAATCTAGTTAGATAATAATTAACGCATTTAAAACGTGCCACGTTATTAAAATGAACTTGCCTGAAAGAAATTGTGCAAGTGCAGAAGATGTGAACTTTCTAATTAAAACGTGAATCAGTTCATTGTGGTTTGTCTCTGTGTCAGATGAAAATTATTGTATGATGTCTGGAAACATACTGAACAGAACCACAGCTCACGTGGCTGTTTTTTTTTTTTTTAACCCTGCACATTTAAGATGGGGCACGTGTTTACATGCTCTGCACTGAACTACGCTCAGCTTGAGTTCAGATTTACATTTGCCATTAGGGATTGTTCCTTTCGGTTGTGTGTGCAGCTCAGATTATTGAAAAATGAAGGAATATTTTGCATTAATATTTCAAGCTCCTGTTCATGTATGGTTTTAGACAGTGTTTTATTTTTCATTAAAAAGATGAGTAAGTGGCATTGTATCACTGCTGTACTTCATTGTTGTAAAGAGTGCACACTCTGGGATGTCATTCTGCAGTGAAAATATGTACATAATGCGTTTCTGACAAATCCACATTATTAAAGTACTAGCTTCTTTTACTGGATACCTAGCTCACATTCAACTGCTTAAAAAGCACATTTATATTTCTGGTAATATTTCTGTCAATGGAAATGCTGTAATTTTTCATTGCTCAGAGGTGCTTGATGTCTGACTGGTTTACAGAAGTCAATGTATTATTTTCACCTAATCTGTAAGTCACAAATCTGAGTTTCACACTGTACAATAAATATACCAACACATTTATCAGACTGCTTACTCACCCTGCCATGCACGAATAGTGCCCACTCACAACCTCCCCTTCCTTCTTAGCTACAAACCATGCAGAGTATGTTTCAGATAGTGTTTAGCTTGTTTCAACTTAACCATAAACAATACTGATGTTGTCTGCAGTAAATAAACTAGTATTTTTTACTTTTCTATTGAGAAAATTATTGTACGCCTCTAAACTGTGATATACTTTCACTGCCGCGCTGATGTAAACACACTCCGTGGTACACATCTGGTTATGTCACCTCAGAAAAAGTTCAAAATCAGCGGAAAAAAACAGAATCCTTACATTTCTATCAAAAGCATCTGTCAAGGATAGTCGAACCTTTATTATTAATTTATCTCCATATCGCTTTTGCTCTGCATTTGGGAGACTCGCGTAGTATGCGCTCGTTATTTTGACAGTCTGCGTATTTAAGAATGGCGCTACCGGAAATACCGAAGGAACAGACATGCGCAGTAGCTCTGTTATTGTTTACCTCATTAAAAATGGTCTATTGGCTCACAGAGATAAAGACGTGAACATTGTCGACAACCAATAGGTGAGCTCTCTCTAGCATCGAACGGGAAGCTGCAAAGCCTGCACAGGACTCCCCTGCTTACACCCGGAGCAGTTATTTAAAGGAAATAAAACACCACAATTGTTAACATTGTAAACATTTAATTGGTCAGTTTGCACCTCACTATACCATGTTTACGACAGGCAAAGCACTTGTACCTTATCTTATCGTGTGTGTGTGTGTGTGTGTGTGTGTGCGCGCTTAGTTATTGGCTGCTGAAGATTAGATACATGCCAGTATTGTTCCCTAATGCTAACCATACACTAAAATACAAAACAAAATAAAAGACAATAATGACAAGTCACAGTTTTTAAAGTCAAATGCATTTCTTTCTTTTTTTGGCTTCTTTAACATCGCTATCAGTGGCCATGTAAGCGACACACGAGGTTATATCCATACACAAGGTTATCTCAACACCAGTCACACATATATATGCACAAGTCAGTGCCAATTTGGAGTGATCAATTAACCTAACACGCATGTCTTTGGATTGTGGGAGGAAACCAGAGTACCTGGAGTAAACCCACGTAGATACAGGGAGGACATGCAGACTCCACACAGAAAGGACTCAGGTCTCTCCACCCTGGGATTGAACCCGGGACCTTCTTATTGTGAGGGAGCGCTGCTACCCACCGAGCCCCCGTGCTGCCCTTAAATTGTGTATTCAAAGAACTTTAACAATGAAACCCAATGGCACCATGACTCCAAATTCATTACATTTTTGTTTGCTTCATTTGGTTTATTCCCTTCAGAATACAGAACAGGAACCTACAACATTCAAAGGGTTTATTTAAAAACTGATAATCTCTCACAGAACACACATACACTATAGAGAGAAAAGTTTGTGGACAGCCCTTACAAATATTAAATTAAAGATTAAAATAAAAAATTCTCCAGAGACAAACAGTGGGGCTTGTACTGATACCCCACTGACCCATATGGCACAGTTATAGGTTTCTGCTTCCAACAAGCGTGTTTGTTAACTGTCTGTCCTGCCATCCTTGAACAATGTCAGTCTTTGGTTGAGATCTGGCCCGGCTTGTGCAGGACATTAACCTAAATTCCTTCAAACACCCTGGAAATGCACTGGAATGCCAAAAGTTTAATGGAAAGCCCTTTAAGAAGGACAGGCTGTTGTAGCAGCAAAGATGGGACCAAACTCCAAACTCATAGACATTATTGGATGCCTTTTTGGGGTGTCCAAAAACCTTTCTCTAGTGTACATATACCTAAACAAAGTTCCATGTGCTTGGATTTGTATCTGAGGTCAGGACAAACCCTCTCCACCACCCCCTCGACTGGTGCGAGTCCCAAAAGTCTGCCTATGTGATCATTCTTAAAAAAGACAAAACAAAATTGCAAACCCATTCATTTGAAAAAGCCATTGGTTCGACAAAAGGAAACAATTGACGGTGTTCTGGGATCTTCCCAGGTGATCCACTAGTGTCATTTCGTAAAGGTCTCAGAACGGAACGAGTCATAATTAAGCGTCCTGCAGAGGTCGTATAAAACTGTACTGGTTTTTACTGTAAAAGGTCAGTGGAACTGAATATATCTTGAAGGCATAACTGGTTTATTTGGAAGGCTATGCTGGAATAGGGAAGCCTAAATGAAAGAGCCACATATAAAGTCATTATTGTTGACCTTCAGTGACATCTCTAATCTCTGGAAAAGAAAAGGAATCCAAACGACCCGCTGCCGTTGCCAGTACATTCCTATTTAGGCTCTAAAAGATAGAAGGAAAGCAAACAGCAGGCTGGCAGATTTGCCAATTTATTATTTAGCCGCCAGCTGAGAGAAGGTCTGGATGAAATGGCCAGAGCGAACGGTCCGTTGCAAGTTCAAATTCAGCTGCTCTATTAAGGATGCTTATGGAAGAAGAAAAAACAAACAGCTTCGGGTTGCCTTCGGTTTTCCGTCGCTATAGATTTATTGGTGAAGGTTTTTCTATTTACAGAACAGAGTAATATCTAAGAATCAACAGTCCCGGAAAGAAAAGGGTTTTTCTTCACAACTAAATCTCCGGAACCTTCAGAACAGATTCCATAAAAATAATAGCTTATAACCTGTATATAAAACCATGAATTCAGCGATGACATTTCGCCTATCTATAAACCCGAAAGGCTGAGAAGTAAAAGTCTTGGTCGCTACAAGTTCTCTCTGGGGGCTAAACAACAATCTTGTGGTGACCACCAAGGCACCCCTACCATGAAACAAATGGGAAGAAACACCATCAGAATCCTAAATGCTGGGGGATAATCGATCCTGCTTATGGTTCTAACACAGGTTCTCTGGATTCAGAACCTCTTGGTGACCACTGAGTTTGGGCTACCGGTCGGTCCACCATAAAACAATGTAATGGGAATACACGGCAGCATGGTTTGACTCGTCTTCTGGCCCGCAAGAGAAGGTTGAACAGGAGGTCTACGTACCTACGGAAGTCCAGCAGAGTTCGGGCCGACTCCGGAATGTTCTGGTCCATCCAGGACAGGAAGTGGAACTGAGTGACGGTTCTTGTCTCGTTGGTCTGCACGTTCTTCAGGTAGAAGCTGCGCACCAAAAAGTCCTCGCACCAGATGTGCTCAGACACCAGGTTGACCTGGAGAGAAGAATCGCTTTATTTTACTTACCTTAAATCATGCGGATATAAAAGTACCTCGACTAAACAGGGTATGTCCTAAAGCACCCCAACTAAACAGGGTATGTCCTAGAGTACCCCAACTAAACAGGGTATGTCATAGAGTACCCCATCTAAACAGGACATATCTTAGAATACCCAAACTAATCAGGGCATGTCCTAGAATAGTCCAACCAGACTGGGCATGTCCCAAAGTACCCCAACTGAACAGGGCATGTCCTAGGTTACCCAAACTAAACAGGGCATGTCCTAGAATAGTCCAACCAGACAGGGCATGTTCGAGTGTACCCCCACCAAACCGGATAAACTGGACTGTCCCAACCAAATAAAAACAGGGCAATGTATGTCGTAACCCAGTATGACGAGCTAGATGTAACCAGATAACGTACAGCTTTATGTTACAGTTTTATTACCACTCGTATGGTAGAAGGAATTTCTTACTTCGTAAATGTGGTACAGGTCCGAGCCTTCGTCTGGCCAATACTGATGGCACTGTTTGGTTCCATTCTCTGCTAGCGGTGTTAGCATGACAATCACCACACATCCACTTTCCCACACCATCTGTAGTGACAGAGAAACAACCAAGAGGTTTTACACTGGGACATCTGAGCCACTCTGAAGGCACTGTGAATGCTGACCACAGTTATTAAGTTAAATTAAATCGTTTAGTTTTTAAATTCACTTAACAAAATGACTTTGGTTCCATTACCAGAAATAATTCTCCCCATAAGAGGAAGGGATTGAGAGAAGCCCCGAGGAACAACAATGCAGGGATTGAGACGTATGTTCCGATAAAGTGGGAATACATTTAGGAGTAATACCTAGGATCAGGTTGGTACCAAGAACTACACCTCCACCCAAAAAAAAAACAAAACCACACACATTGTGCCTTATACGTCCTTTAAAAAATATATTTGACCCTTTTTTAAAGGCCTGGTCAAGTTCATCCACTCCTGCATTTCTCTCAGTCTTGGTCCTCCCAAGGTTTATTCCTTACAACATTCAGGGAGTTTTTCCTTTCCACTGTCACCTTAGGCTTGCTCAATTTGGAACTGGCTCGATCTAATGCTGCTTTAAGACAATTATCCATTTTAAAAAGCGAGAAGGTCCCAAGTTCAATCTAAGGGCAGGGTGGGACGGCCTGGGTCCTTTCTGTGTGGAGTCTGCATGTCCTCCCCATGTCTGCGTGGGTTTACTCTGGGTACTCTGGTTTCCTCGCACAGTCCAAAGACGTGTGTTAGGTTAATTGGTGTTTCTAAAGTAGCCCTTAGTGTGCTCTATGATGGATTGGCGTCCCTTCTAGGGTTGTTCCTGCCCTTGCACCCAGAGTTACCAGATGGGCACCGGCTGGGCAAAGACCCCGTGTGGATTAAGCGAAAGATAATGAATGAATGAATGAATGAATGATTCTAATGTGTTTGATGATACAAAGACATTCCAGCTTGGTGCGCAGACTCTTTTATTATGTATTCTAATTTATAGAAAACTTGAAGTATATATTGTGAGTAATCAGAGCTAGCTGCCGACCAAGCGATGAAATGACAGCACAAAAATCTAACCTTTGATTTGAAAAATCCATAATGGCTAATGTTAAAATGTAAATATGTGTTTTTAACTACATTAATAGATTAATAGACCGGTCCATTAATAGATATGACGATAGCAAGGCACAAAGTGAAAATAGAAAGATAAGTGAATAAATAAAAGGCTGCACAAATGTAGAAGGGAAAAAGCAAAACGAAGGGGAAGAGCTAATAAAAGAAAGAAGTATTCAAATAAAAGCAGGCCCATATAGATGGGTCAATCTCAATCTGTCTTTCCAAATCCCAGAGCTGCCAACTAACAGCTATTCAGCCCGAGTACCTGATTCCGTTACTGAGAGTGAGAGTAATCAAATAGCAAACGCCTCAGCCTGTCAAACAATCTAATCAAGTGTAAATTATTCTCAGGGTAATTCTAGAAAACAGGACCATCTCAATCAAAGGTTGAGCAGTTTCATTAACTCAGAGCATCACGAGCAGCGTGTGGAGGTGAAAAAAGGCTGCGTCTCCGACGACTGTTTGTTCCCTATGACAATATTTCATACTTATGCAAATGTTAGGTATACACCATTAAAAATTTAGGCACAGGTGACATTATGAGAGGCACACATTCGATCAAACGGATCTGAGATTGAATCTAATAAGTGGAACAACAAAACCGTATGAAAACTGTGGACGTGTCCGTGTCCGAAATAAACTAATGGAGGAATTTGGTGAGCGTTCAATGAGAAACGTCAATGTTTTTAGTATTAAGCTTGAAATAATGGAACATACGTCAGTGCTGAGTCTTCCCATTGATGGTTTTGGCTTTAGAAGATTCTGTAAGACACTGGAATCAACTGTGAGTGTGGTAGCCTAGCGGTTAATGTACTGGACTCTGGACCTAATGGTCCAGGGTTCAAATCCCATCTCTGCCAAGCTGCCACAGTTGGGTCCCGGAGCAAGGTCCTTAACCCAGGATTGCTTGGATTGTAAGACTGTATGAGTTGTAAGTCGCTCTGGATAAGGGCGTCTGCTTAATGCCATAAATGTTAAACGTAACCATAATATTGGGGGACTGTGGTGGCGTAGTGGTTAAGGTAATGGACTAGATGGGTGTACAAATGTATAATGTAAATGTGAATCTAGATTACAGTGTGTCCAAAATCCGAGACCACTTGTGATATGGTTGTTATTTATATTTTCAAGCATCACTGCATAAATGTTAAACTACAATGGACAATGATACAATTTTCAAACAAAAGTCGCACACTTTCCAGAAAAACGATTTGTGCCTTTGTAAGGTCTTTGAACTTAACAAGCTTGGTAACTTTTAATTAAAATGAGTGGAAACATGTCAGAATTTAATTTTCTGCCTGCAGAGATGATGTTAACTTTTCACTACAGAAATGAACAAAAACAAGGAATTGTCCCTGGGGTACTTACACCTTTGCATAAAGCTGTTCAACCTTCTGCACACTTTACTTCATCTAGGTGTTATTTTTAAATAAAGCAGTTCATATTTATACCATCATTTTCTTAAATCATTTTCACTTGCCAGTCACATGACCGCCTGCAACTGAACAAAGGCGTCACGACTTCATCTTATCCACTCGTCCTGAAGTTCACTGGAAAACTGAATTGTTCCCAAACATAAGACCTGAAGGATACGGCGGGTCCTCAAGCTCTGACCTTCGTGTCGCCAACAGTGTCCACGTGGATTTGTGCTAGTTTGGTTGCTACGTTACGGCTCCTTTATTGAATCGGAGAGGGATCTGTGGTTTTTATAGAACTGCAGAAATGCTGTATTTTGCCCAGAATCTCCTTGTTCCATGATAATGTCCCCTGTGACTGAGCATCAGGGAATAAAAACTTTTGCTTTTAATGTCATAAACAGTGGAACCCTTACATTTGAACTTAATTAGTTTTTAAAAATAGGCTGTTCGTTTTGGTTGGTAGTTGGTAGTAATGTAAAGTAGTAATGTAAATAGGATTAAACTGTTCCCCCAAATAATAGGTTTTTTACACTTTAGGTCAGACTTTTTTAATTTCTTGTTCCTCGGATGTTCCTACTTAAGAATCTACTGAGGAGGGAGGAAAAATACAAATAAA
>JAUZSV010136859.1:0-13546 GCA_034780495.1 Parotocinclus cesarpintoi | reverse complement strand
ACACACACACACACACACACACACACACACACACACACACACACACACACACACACACACACACTAACACACACACAATTTAGAACAGTCTCTGATCAGGGAACTTCTTTAATTCGAACTCTCATATCTGCTTGTGAAACAGCAGCCTTGATTGTGACCAAAAGCAAAAGAAACAAAACATACTGCAGTAAGGCACCAGTACCAATATAATAATAACCAAATAATGTCTAAAGTGGCACAGGAGAAGCAATAGAAGTGCACCCACCTATGCATATCCAAGTCCTGATAAAAATAAAAATGGTGAGGCCTAGCATTTATCTTTTCCGCACATATTTAGTATTACAGGTTTGTGTTTAGACAGTCAATGCAATCAGGTACATAATCACTAAGATCTTTAATCACTAAAGCACGATTTTTGGTGTAGACTATCCGTTCAGACAGGAGCGAGGGGGATAGAGAGAGAGAGAGAGAGAGAGAGAGAGAGATAGAGGGGGGTGCAGGTGTGTGACAGGATAAGCCAGCTTAAGCAGATCCATCACAACATAAAGATTTTTACTTTCAAACTTTTAAACCTGAAAACGTAGATTAACTATGATCGACACTCACTGAGTGACTGTCACTGCTTGGTGATAGTGGCGACAATAAATATCCGGGCAGCCAAGTCAATGCGAGTGAGTGGGAGTGAAGAATTAAAGTCGCTTGTCATTGAGCAAATACACTATGTTGACAGAAAGTACCGTTTTGGTTTATTCTAGTAGACGCACAAATAAAACATTAAATGCATTTAAATTCTATGAATATACAATAGTCTCTTTTATTACATTTTATATTTTATATATATATATATATATATATATATATATATTTTTTTTTTTTTCATATATTGTATAGTTTTATACTCTTTAGTTTTATAATACTATAGTAGCAATACTATAGTAGATATTCTATCTACATCATTTTTATTGTGTGTATATTTTATAAAATTTTATTTTTATTTTTAAATATGTTCTTACTTTAATTTCTTTATTTGGCTTCTGTGTATTTTTGCTATTATTTAAACTTATTAATTAGATAACTAGTTCACATATATAATCTAGGATACCCTAGAAGGATGGGTATCTTTCTCAGTCTTGATTCGCCCAAGGTTTCTTCTTTTTAACCTTTTAAGACTTTCCTTGCCACTGTTGCCCAAGCTCTCTCAATTGCACCGACCAAGAGGTTGGTAGGCTAGCGTATTAGACCGGTATATTGTCCAAACTCCAACAAAAGGCCTAGATACTCTAACCCTACTGTAGTCGGATCACAAACAGAACTTGTCTCTAAAGCCCTTTTAAAGTCTGTTTACTGGGCAAAATGACTGAGTGCGTTTTATAGACATATCTACAGAAAAGTAGCCTGTAAGAACATTTTTATGGGGCAGTGGGAGACACATTTACACCCTCTTGCAGCAAGACCCATTGTCTAAACAGTCCACACGTCTAATGAGTTACATATCCACCTGAGATAACTGGAGGCTGAGATATACGGCAATTCAGCATTTCTGTCTGGCTGTATGTTTGTGTTTTGTCAATGGGTGTATTTGGAAAACAACATAGTGATTAGCTTATAAAATGTGCTGCTATTTAAGTAAGTGTACTTATCTATGACTGATTGCAGTCTATAACAAGCAAAATATGTCATGGCTGCAACTATGTAAGAATTCATATAGAATTTTGTATTGAAATGTACTTAATGTTTAGGATCATATTTTGAGGGATGCTAGAGCTTATATCCTTGCTGAAATCACATGACAGAATAAGACCCAGTTCCTACAGTAAGGAGTGCTGAGACTCAGAAATCTCCACCGAAGCGAAAACACACATCCATAATGTGTACAGAGAATAATCGGACCTTCAAGGGTGCCAGTAGCCCGCCTGGATTTGTACTCTGGTGCCAACTTCTGCATTTGTAATGACGCCTCATCAGAGGCTCCTTAAGGTCCTGATGTAGAATCAATTAAGTCCAGCCACATCATTTGAATTATTTACAATTTTTAAATGAGATCATGTTGTCTTATGTTTTTTTTTTAGCATTATTTGCAATATGCTTTACACTATACGGCAAATGTTTAAGCTTCCCTGGACTTGTTTATTGATTTTATACATTAAAAAAAAAACAGATGGGAAAAAGATAACTTCTTTTAATTAAAAACCATTTGACTTGGAGTGCAAAAAATTGGCTTTACACTTAAAAAATGCTTAGAAAAATGAGGGGATATTTCAAAATGAATATGAAGCAATTCAAAAAAGAAGCATTTTGTTTTATTTTAGCTAACAAAATTGTCAGAAAAGCAAATGAAGACTCAAAGAAAGTTTACACAAATGAGATGTGATTATACAAATGAAATGCGAACTCTGATTAAAAATGATGTTGATTGAGTAGGAAGTGACATATTAATGAGGATGAACAGAAGCATGTCAGACTGGACGAGAGTGCCCCCACATTGACTGTTTAGTAGGGTGTATGGTCAATTAAGAGTGCCAAAACACCCAGACAGTGATGGGGCATGGACAGGATCAGATTGTCAAGAAGTTCTTCTAGGATCCCATTCTTGCTCCGGGGCAACTTTCAGCTCAGGAGATGTTGTGGAAGGCAATGGAGAGTTTGCCAGGTGTCTTCCCAGTGCATCCCAATCCCAATCCCATCATTGATGGGATTTAGGTCTGGAGAATGTGAAGGACAGTCCATTTTCTGCCATTCTGCTTTCTTAAATTATTTTTTTATTTGCTTCATGTTCATTTTTCCCCCCATTTTTGTGAGCAGTATGTATACACTGCAGTGAAACTGATGTGGTGGTGGTGGTGGTGTTAGTGTGGGTTGTAGTGAGTCAACACAGCAGTGCTGCTGGAGTTTTTAAGTAATGTTTTGCTTTGCACTTATTATATGTACATACAAAGTGTAGACCCAAGGATGTGTACCTAATAAAGTGAAGTGTATTTGGATAATTTGTGTATTTCGCAACAAATTAACAGTAATGCTCTTGCTTTAACAGGCCTCAGCTCTCCACCCACCAACATCACATCATCGGGCGTGCCCAGCATTGTCACTCCGATCGTGAACGGCTTCACTGGCATCCCTCACCAGCCCAATGGACACCCAACGGTGGAGGCCGTGTATGCCAATGGCCTGCCTCCTTACTCCACCCAGAGCCCCACTGCTGCCGACACTCTTCAGCAGGCCTTCACCGGAGTGCAACAATATACAGGTACATCTAATCGTTGACTGGACTGGATTCCTTGTAGTGGAGAGAGCTGAAGTCTGTCTATCAGGGAGCAGTTCTTGACTCAAATTCAGAGCAAGTGCTCCTTTAATTCGAGCAATTTAAAATGTTTTCAAGGACCGCATCAAAACAGTTCTGTGCTATAGGATCTTATGGAGCAGCTCCTTGTAACTTTAAGGTACAGTCTCTTGAATCACAACTATTCATGGGATTAAAAAGAGTGTCAGGCTTGTGGGTTAATGATCTATAGCCTGTAATGTGGGAGCACTATTTTTTACTATTTAAGATGGATAAAATGATTACACTCTAAAGCTATGCACCCATGCATTTATTCGTTTAGTCCCTCCTTAGCCCATGCTCTCTCTCTCTCCCTCTCGCACAAGCAAATTTTACTCTGGTGTGCTACATTGCAAAGACACACTTCTTGTTGCTCTGCAAGTATCCCCAATTCAGCCTAATTCTTAACTGTCCCGTGAGCCATGCATGGTGCTTGTGCTGCGGAACGCATATCCAGTTCCAATTCCCCTTAATGTTAACTCCTGCTCAATATCATCCCCGTTATTATAAGCATCTTAACACCAGGCAAACATTGCTCAGCATTCAATCTGCTCAGGCTAATGGGGCATATACTTAATAACACTTTGTGTTTAATAAAACTTTCTGCACCGGAGGCTGGTTATAACTAGTTTACTGTAACAGATAATTAATCATATGGGTTAAGTAGGAGAATATCAGACATGAATGGTGAACATCTGTAAAATGGCTTTCTTACACCCCTACTGGTTAAGTGGTGAAAGTCAAATTCTGGGTACTGCCTCAGAATTCACGACACAGGCACTCTGAATCTGATATATACTGGAGTCATGGTCAAGTAGATTTTTCTATTATATGCATCACCAGTCATAATATTACTCACTCCTTAAACAAAGCAATCCTGGGCCACAGAACATTCAATATGAAAGTGTTTCTGTTGTAACGGCATGCTTCAGTAAATTCGTCTCTGGACCCACTGATCAATGCTGCAGAACAGGAATCGGTTAGTTTTTTACCTGCCTGGGCTTACTCATTCCTTGTTTCTCTGACAGCAATCTATCCGGCAACCACACTGACCCCAATTGGCCAAAGCCTGCCACCGCCACCCCAAGTCATTCAGCAGCAGCAGCAGAGAGAAGGTGAGGGTGAGAACCTGTTCTTTCTAAAACTAACACTTTTGCTTAAGAAGCACATGGTTTGGGAGAGTAGTCTGAACTGGATTAACACACAAACACATCATTCACTCTGTATTTCCCAAACATCTTTCAGAAAACAATAGAAAAGCGAACGGACATCGATTGGATGGATGTTAGGGTGTTAAATGGTGCATACCCGTATTCGCGCTAAGAGTCTTGAGGACTTCTACTGTAGTTGACCAGTTTTACTACAGGATGATAGTTTCCCCATTTCAGCCTGGTGTCTATTATGGATCATAAAGAGCTTTTCCTTGCCACTGTCACAGCTGACTGCTCATTTGCAGTCTAGACATGACTTTAATAAAACGTCTGTGTGACAGGGTCTGCAGTCTACAGCTAAACAAATAAGTTAAACTTGAGAGGATCCATCCATCACTGGGAACATGCACTCACGCACTCACTCATACTGATCTAGTATGTCTTTGGAATATGGGAGGAAACCCATGTAGAGACACGGGAGAACAAGCAAACTCCCCACAAGCGCAGACCTGTTATTTAATCTATGGAAAGTCACAACAATTCTAGAAAATACAGTAATGTACTGTTACGTACCTGTGTAGGGGAAAGCTGTATGACCTGATACTTTTGTTGGACATAATTAAAAAATATACGCACATAGCTTGCTTAGCTGTAGATGTGACTGTCTGTTCAGGGCCACAATGTCCAGAGATAAAAGACATGTTTTATTTCCTATTCCTATTTATTACAGTTGGGTCCTTAAGTATGGCCCTTAACCCACGATTGTAAGACTGTATGAATTGTACGTCTGCTAAATGCCGTAAATGAAAAATAATTGTTTAATGCATCTTTAACTAAAAATTAGAATTGTTATTCATCCAACCTTCACTTAGGAAAAAGACACTGCCACATCTACTGAGCCTTTCTGACCAATCTGACTCATAGTTACATCACTGCAAGTCAAATTTCTGTGAAGCACAAGGAGCATTTTTTTCTTTATTTCATCAGCTTCAGCGGCTTGGAACAAGGTTACCTCAATACTAGTAAGACACATTCAGACTGGGCCAATTCAGAACAAGGAATTACCCTAAAACATGTTTTTAACAGTAAAACACTAATTGGTGGTAGCCTAGCAGTTAGGTACTGGACTATGGACCACAAGGTCAAGGGTTCAAATCCCACCTTTGCCACAGTTGGGTTCCTGAGCAAGGCCCTTAACCCACACATGCTTGGATTGTAAGACTGTATGAATTGTAAGTCACTCTGGATAAGGGTGTCTGCTAAATGATAAAAATCGAATTATATATAAATATACTCAACATTATTAGCTAATTATCCATGTATAAAAATATCTTAGGATAATATCAGGCTGTGAGAATCCCGAGGTCTGACATGTTCTCACCGACTTTACTCTACAAGAGACTTTAGCCTACAAACATATGCCAGTAAGTGGATTGGCAGCTCTATATTGCCCTTAGGGATGATTGGCGGTCTGATGCAACATCCAGAGCGAATTTCTGCATTGCACCAGAGTTTCTGGGATAGGATTAGGGCCTACCTTGATCCTGTTCAAGCCCAAGTGGTTACAAATGACATCGGATGTCCCCCTTAGGTTAAAAATGCCAGCTGTAATGTACTGATGTCTGAAAAAGTACATGCAGGCGTGCTGGAACCTCCACAGGTAGACCTCCACAGTCCTAAAGCTACATGAACTAGTTGCCTTTATCTAGTAGGTTTAGATGCCCTCCTATTTACTCCTGCTATGCCTAATAATTAATGCTGACATACAGAATCACATTGACCCCAGCACTATATTTTTATACATATATTACCAAACTACAGCTTCCTCTCGGTGGGTAGCACTGCTGCCCAACAGCAAGAAGGTCCTGGGTTCAATCCCAGGGTGTAGCCGGCTGGGTCTTTTCTGTGTGGAGTCTGTATGTCCTCCCCGTGTCTGCGTGGGTTTACTCTGGGTACTTTTCCACAGTCCAAAGACATGCATGTTGGGTTAATTGGTGTCTCTAAAGTGGTCCATAGTGTATGTTTGTGTGTGTGTGTGTCCTTCGATGGATTGGCACCTTATCTAGGGTTGTTCCTGCCCTTGTGCCCAGGGTTGCTGGGTGGGCAACAGCTGGCACACAACCCCATGTGGATTAAGCGTAAGATAACGTTTGAATGAATTAATCTTCCTCTGCTGGCTCTGAATCAGGGAACCTTTTTTTAGCCTAATTCTGGAGCTACACAATCAGAACGAGAGTCTGTTAAAACTTAGTTATAGATAATTACATCCAAACAGCATTCCAGTTGAAATCTGTTCATTCACATCTTGTTACAATTGTAAAAATGCAAGGCATCAAACTGACAGTTTTATTCTGGATGTTCAGCTGATTGAATTATGTTTGTGCGTCTGGTTAGCTTTTGCTCACCGATGGCCAGTGAAATTTACTTTGCAAAAAACATGGATTTGTTATAAGTTTTTCGTTAGTCTCACACAAGCCATGTTTCTTTTTTTTCTTCCAAGCCCTTGATGTTATAGTTTTGGTTCCACATAAGCAGAAGGTTAGTTCTGGAACCGAACTGGTTTTACAGCTGAGACTGAGCTACCGATAAGAATGGAACATTTTAAAACTAAGCACCGGCACTAACACGTTTCTGGTGGGGGGTGGGGCAAAATGGCTATGGGATGCATCTCTGATTTTATTCTCATGTGTCACAGGGCCCGAGGGCTGCAATCTCTTCATCTACCACCTACCGCAAGAGTTTGGGGATAATGAGCTCATGCAAATGTTCCTGCCCTTTGGAATAGTCATTTCCTCCAAGGTGTTCATGGACAGAGCCACCAACCAGAGCAAGTGCTTCGGTGAGTAAGATGCATATGGAATTCCTTTGCACAGTCAATGCGTTTCATGTGGAATTCAAGTCTACTGTCATCAGTAGCTGGTGCTGAGAAAAGAGACACAATTTAATGTGACAAGACAGCTCCTGTGGCTTGGTGGTAAGAGCTAGCTGTTTGTGAGGCGCTGGATTAGAATTCCAGGCTGGAATTGTAACTGGTTGTAAACTAAACCTCATACTGGACAGGAGCAGCTGTAGGTGGTTGTGTTGGTGGAAGAGGATTACATTCCAGTAACATGACAACAATGCCAGCATTAACTCGACAGTGGACGACAAAATGTTGATAGAGCCAAAGGTTTCTAGGCTCTTCTAGGCTACTTCTCATACTGGGGCACACAATTAATTTAGAGGGGCACAGCTGTGCTCGAAAAGTAAGCCTTTTAAACACAGAAAATGTATTTAGCACTATAGTGGGCCATGTATAAGAAATGAAGAACGAATTAACATTATTATTAATTTCAATTGTATTATTTACTTAATTTTACTATTACTACAACTTAACTATTTCAATTAACATCTAAGCCACCAAAGGAGGATTGACTCTTTTTGAGTCTTGGTCCTCCCAAAGTTTTCTTTCTTCTATATTCAGGGAGTTTTTGGGATTGGCCTTTTAAGATAAAATTATATTGTAAAGCTGCTTCGAGACAATGCTCCATTGTAAAAAGCGTTATATAAAGAAATTTGACTTTACTTGACTTGATTAAAGAATTTGTATGACCTGGCTCTGACTGAGAGAATTGGCCACTCAAGCTTTTGGAAAGATGCCGGGCATTATGAGAAATGTAGTGCCTGTACTGAATTTACATGGGCTGATCTGTACTGTCCAGCAATAAAAGATAACATAGACTTTTTTACCCTGGTAAGTTTTGTGGGGCACAGCAACATTTTACTGGGGCACAAGTAGGTCTGATAACAACCCTGCATAGAGCCACAACAAGGTCCTGTTGACTTGATGGCACTGGATTCGGTTTTTAATGTGACTTTAAGACAGAGCATTGAATAGCTACATGTTAAACGTATTTAAAACAAGATTTTGTCACTTTAATTCAGAAACTGTAAATCATTCCTTAAGGGGCCCACCAGAGTGCAGTAACTCCCGCCATCATTTAGTCACTAAGAGACGATGTGCCTCCAAGGACCTCCCACTGAGTTCTGATTTTAAAATCTATTTTGTTACTTATTATTGATTTAAATGTACTTATTTTTACTATTATTTTAATATTCTTTTAAGTATTTATTTAATTAACATTTAGGCCACCCATAGAGAATGGGTCCCTTTTTAAATCTTTGAGTCCTTCCAAGGTTTCTTCCTTCTACTTTCAGGGAGTTTTTCCCTGCCAATGTCGCCCTAGGCTTGCTCAATTTGGGATTGGCTTTTTAAGATAATATAAGACTGTAAAGCTGCTTTGAGACAATGCTCTATTGTAAAAAGCGCTATATAAATACATTTGAATTTAATTGAATTTGATGGGTGCTTAAGATATAGTGAATGTCCATGCTTCCAACCTCTACGAGGTTACTACATTTAGTTTTTCTCAGAATGGCTCCTACAGGCTTAGCCGAGCCATAATCTTAGGCAAATATTTGATCACTGATATCAACTGCTATTTAATAAAGCAAATTAAATAGGCACTGTCTGAATCCCACATTTGAAATCAAAGCATCCTGCATGTGTCTGGGCCCCACTGAAGTATATAATACAGTATAGTTTAGCCCCTTTAGTGAATATAAATCATTCTTGATCCTCTAAATTATCCTATAAAATGATCCAAAGTATCCAGAGAAGTCAAATTACTGGAGCATTATCTGAGGAAACAGGAGAGTGTTTCACACAGACAGAGATGCAAATTGCATACTAATCCAAGACCTGTGATAATTGTCTGCGAACTTTTCTTATTAATAATGAATATGAAAAACTATTTAGTGACATAAAGAGCAGGCTATTTGATGTTTCAAATTATATAGTAGTAGGAACTTTTCCTGAATGTTTAAGCGTAGCTTTTACGAGCAGTTGAATTTAATGGAGATCAACGGGGAGTCTTCAGTCTTGCATACAAAGCCCCATGTGTGAAAAGGGTCTGTACTGAATAAATAATCATTCCCCTTTTCTTTCAGTGCAAAATTACAGTGCATCCAAATCCAGGCGTGCCCCATCTAATGTCAGATATACGTCCATTTGCATTAATGGCAGATATCTTAAGAATTCATCCATCTATCCCTCCGTTATCTTCCACTGAATCAACATGGGGATGCGGGCCAGCCGGTGCCCACCCGGCAACAGAAAACTAGTATTAACCCCTGTGACACCTGCTGATAGAAAAGAGAATCACAGTAATGAAAGGCAGTTACTGTTTTAATGTTTTTTACTTGTACTTTTTTTTTTTTGGTTTTAAGTTTTAGGAAAGAAACTAAAATAACGATTAGTTTCTTGCACAGTACAGAACTCTACTAAATGTTTTCATATGGTGTTTTAGGTATATTATTGTTTTAAATAAAACACTATGTGAAAAGTATCTAAACTACTACACGACTAAGATAATGTCTGGTCAATGTCGTATTTCACAGAAGATATTGTGGACGTTATGTGGCTGAATAGTCATTAAATGGCCATTCTGAAAAGCCTGGGCTATTATGGTCTGTCAGACAGGGATATCTCATCATGTGACACAATTCTTATGCGCTGTTGTCTTAATTACAGCAGTGTATGAGGAAAGAACTTTCAACAGTGGGCACATAGAGTAGCTGTTTAGATGCTGTGTCAGGGTAGGGATTGCAATCTCAGTCAGTTATCCAATGAGAAGGATGTTCTGGTACACCAACAGCTACCTTATTTTAACCGGTTTTTACTTGCTCACATTGCATTATGGTTTAGAAATCCAAACTGTATAAGAGCTATGCAGGGAATGCAGATGTTGCTGCTCTGAGCAGACTGCAGTGTAGAAACTTCTCAGAGCTAGAGAAGAAAAGGCTGGGTGAGATGTAACTTATCCAGGGTGACAAAGGACTGATACACTTTGGAAACACCTATTAACCTAACACGCATGTCTTTGGAATGTGGGAGGAAACCTGAGTACCCAGAGAAAACCAACAGAGCCACAAGGAGGATATGCAGACTTCACGGAGGTGAAGCCCAGTGTTAGGATCGCCTCTGGGATCTCGGAGCTGCACCACCATGCTGCCCCAGAAAAAAGATTTGCAGTTTAGGCATTATTCTAACACAATTTATAAAAGATACATAATGAAGAATAACTGTACTCTACAAAATGTATTCATATTGTGTTTAATTTCATATGTTTTGTTTAAAGTAAAACACCACAAAGTATCTTAACTTGAAGCTTCTGGACAATATCTCGGTCAGGAACTTAATCCACTGCGGTCTTATGAGGTACATTAATAATGGTGACGCAGCATTTAAAAACCTGGAATATTAACCAGAAGGTCCAGGGTTCAAATCGTAGCACAGCCAAAGCTGCCATTGTATGGTCCTTGAGCAAGACATTTAAACCTCCGTTGTGAGGATTGTACCTCGTAAGACTATAAAAGGGCATCCGCTGAATGCTGTGAACGTTATAGGATAGCATATGGACACAGGTACTTGACCTGTATGTGGGCAGTTCTGGATTCAATCAAGCAGTCATATAAGGTGGAAAAGCAGCAGACGTTTCACGACCATGATGCCGTGCTTTATGCTGCCTTCCTGGAAAGTATTAACCGCCCAGTTCATGGCTCTTAGCCAGTTCTTCTGAATGCCACATAGAGCAGATGGAACCACGCTAAACTTTCTGGTCACTGCCTTGCGAAGCTCAATTTTTAGAGCGTGATGGGGAACAAGATGCACAGGGACGAGCCAGTGCCTGCTATCATGAGTGAATGATCCACTTACATCCTCCGCTGGGAATGTCACTCATGCATATTCATAGCGTAAAACTCTTAAAATGCTTTCAGAGTTACGCTGGTAAGAGACTTGGTGGTTCTATGGGTCAGGGTGCTAGAGTTCGCACATTCAACATCCATTTATGTGTAACAAGTGAGTCATTCGAACGCAGCCCACTAATCCCATGAAGAGGAAAATGTCATGAGGAGTCACAGTGAAAGAGAATTTCTTTAAAAACACGTCTCGTGGCCTCTGCTCTCACTCCTCCATCCTCTCTCATTCTGTTTCTCCAGGCTTCGTGAGCTTCGACAACCCCGCGAGCGCGCAGGCTGCCATCCAAGCCATGAACGGCTTTCAGATCGGCATGAAGAGGTTGAAAGTGCAGTTAAAACGGCCGAAGGACGCCAGCCGCCCCTACTGACACAGTCCAACGCACAGCGGCTCTCTGCAACAGCACAGGTAACACACGCTCCTTACAAACACGCTGTCAGTGCAGTGCAGTAATCCGTTCTGGTCAAGGACAGGTAATGAGAAAAGAGATTGAGGATGTAGGTCACAAATGTTTTCCCGAAACCTTCTAACCAAACGTTTGACAGCTTTTGGTTTTTTTTACAGAAGTTTGAGCTGTAGGTCATTTCGAGGGTGTTTGAGTGGGAGCTGAAAGGAAATGATTTCCATTTAACTCTTAACTTTACTAAATAAATATTAATAAATATTACAGGACCAAAATATATAGACACCATGTTCTGGATCTAGTCAGATCTGGGGGAACGGAAATCTATAACTAAAAACCCTTGGGCCAGACTTTTTTTATTGCTTGTTTCGCGGATCCACCGATGATCATATTTGAAGAATACAAAATATATATATATAAATTTTTTTGGTATTTCGCGGATCCACCGCAGAACTAATGAAATTAATTTTTTACAAAAATTATTTATTAATTTTTAGCTTTTTCCGCCAACGGTATTGTTCTGTACATTAAATTTTTTTTCCAGATTCACTTTAATTTAATTGTAGATTAAATTAATTTTATTTTTAAATAAAAAAATATTTTTTATTTCTTTCTCCTTCCTTGTATTGATTCCACATAATTGAAAAGTGCTGATAAATAAAGATTTATTTTTATTTTTTTTCCTCCCTCCTCAGTAAATTCTTAAGTAGGGACATCTGAGAAACAAGCAATTAAAAAAGTCTGACCTTATCTTGGCAGAACCGGTGTATAAACCAAGGAGGGGCTCAGCACTGAGAACCAGTGCTCTACTAGCTAACTAACTAATTAACTAACTAGTCAATATATTTTCAATGGCATTGCTCTCCTTTTTTACTGTGCAAGGATCTTAGGCCACCATTACAATAGTTTTTGTCTCTTAATTGAAATAATAACAGACAACAAAATAAAACAAAAACACAATTACCAGAACAAAGGCTTTTGCATGTGAAAGAAACTATTTAGTATAGACTTACTGATTTCTTGGCTTCTACCCTTTCAAAAAGCCTTCTGATCAAGCTTCTTCAGACTGTACAAGGGTCAGCTTGGCATCCCAATGAAGCTGCCAGATGCTCAAGTGCGGTCACATTAAATACATTGCTCACAGAATAGTGAATATTTCATTATGGGATATTTCAATTTGAAATATTACATATTTTTGTGAGCAGTTTACTTTCCACTGTAGCCTATAAAAGCTGTTTTTATATGTAAAAATGTCGTATTTTCTGGTTGTATGCTTTGTACAGCAGCACATATACTTCGACTGGAATGAAACAGAGTATTGACAAGATACCATGCAAAAACCTTACCATATTTTCTTCACTCAGCACAAGTGACGACTGAAAGTACACTTGCATATTTAAAAAAAAATAGTTTAACAAATTTTTGTGGATATACTTAGATCAAATCGGGTATTTTAATTGGCTTGTGCTTCTGGGCTATAGCTTAGTTGTATTTTTTAATATAAAAAATAGCATTTTAATAAGGATACTGAGAAATAATTCTATATTGTCTTTATATTATTTCTAAAACAAGTCTAAAGGTGGCCTAAGATTTCTGCAGAGTACTTTATTTGTGAGGCACTGACTGAAGTGGTGTAAGGCATACCGCCATCAGACTCTGTAGCAGTAGAAAGACATTAATAATAATAATAAATAATAACAATAAATTGTATTTGATAGTGCCTTTCTGACACTCAAGGTCACCTTATATAGATTAAAATAAGAAAAAATAGTAATAAAACAATAAAACCGGGAGATAGTATAGAATAAAATAAAAAATCTATATTTTATTATATATATAGTATAGTATAGTATAGTATAGTATATACTATATATATA
>JAUZSV010136749.1:0-13546 GCA_034780495.1 Parotocinclus cesarpintoi | reverse complement strand
TGAGCTATTGATTGCATATAGAGAGTCAGTTCCTCAGCTACAATGCGGTCTAAAATTTCAGTATTAAAATAAAAGGGATTATTTATTAATTTATTTATTTGCCTAAATGTATTTATCTATGTATATTTTTATTTAATTCTTACATATTTCAGTATATCTGCCTTTTAACTTTATTTTGCATTGGCTTGGAACTAAAGTGAATGAAGCATTAAAATAAACAATATATACCGTACTAACAGCAACTACGCTGCTCAGGAAAATCAGGAGATGTTTTTTATTATGAGATATTTCATTTTAATACGTCCCCTTCATTTCTGTGAGCAACAGTCATTAAATAATCTGTTTAAATAAAAGGTAAAGTCAATACCCTTGGATTTATTCTCAACCAAAATCTATGGAGATGGAAAATTCTACTTTTCAAAATGAATAAATAAATAAATAAATAACTCTTTATATGTTTAGACTTTCATACGTTCAATAATAACCTGATATATTAATGACACATTTAATTGACTTTTCTGTTTTCCTTCACTGTATCTTTATTTATTGTAATTAAGTGTCCTCTTATACAATATTGATCCTCCGCTTTCATCCAAATATTTTCCAGCAAAACTGAAGATAAAGGGCTGAATTAGAACCCACAACCTTTTCTTTAGTAGTCTAGATCTGTAAATGCTGAGCTCCATCTCCAATCCTGATCTCTCCCTCTGTAATGGGCGTGTATACGATCCATTTAAATAATAAATATATAAATAATATTTAGCATACTAATGTAATCTAATGTTTTTCCCTTTTTACATTTACTCTGCGTTGTAACTTGTTCTAAATTTCCAATTTTTTCCACGCTTTAAATGTTAAGCCTTCAGTTTCGTTTCGCTCACGTGTGGCACGAGCTGCACTAAAGTAGGCAGAATGTCCGTCAGGGCCACATGACTTCCCAAATGAGAACCAGATGTTTTGGAAAATGAAATCCAATAAATTATTTTTGATTATCAGGCCCATCTCGGGGCTGAGTCACGCACCAGGACATCACTCACGCCGAAATTTTCCAGAGATTACAGGCCGACATATTTCCTAAAGGGTGCCAGTTGTAATGTGGTTTTGTAGCCTGGACCCACAGTAAAGGCACTAATAAAGTCAGGTTTTAAGTGGGCACCCAGACTCCAGTCCATTTCTGACACATCCCAACATGTGCTTTTGGGCCCAGTGCGCCCCTCCCTGGATCGTCCTGGACGACACCCGGCTCGTACAGAGCTTCATGAACTGATTTAGAACCTTTTACATCAGTACCCATGATCTGAAAGCATCCAGTGTGTGCTCATGCTTAAAATGGTTTAATCACGCGTGCGCAAAAAAAGGAGAACGGCCTCAGGTCTGAGGTTTGCAAAATATTTAATGAAGAGCACAGTGGAAGACTTGTCAAAGCGCTTTTTTACAGCTTAAACAAATGTAATCAGGCTAGATTTGAGTGGCAGGAGAGGCTGAGAGATCGTCTACAATGTCCTCGTTCTGCTAGCTTTAGCTGGAGGGTGAGAGAGAGAGACAGAGAGACAGAGAGAGACAGAGAGAGAGAGAGAGAGAGAGAGAGACAGAGAGAGACAGAGAGAGACAGAGAGAGAGAGAGAGAGAGAGAGAGAGAGAGAGAGAGAGAGAGAGAGAGAGAGAGAGAGAGAGAGAGAGAGAGAGACTCCAGAACTCTATCTAGAGTTTTGCAGGGTAAAACTCAACCATAAGGGGGCACTCCCATTCCACAGAGTTGGTGTGCATGTGAAAGAGAAGGAAAGGGAGATGGAGAAAGAGGGAGAGGCCCCAGCCTCACACAGCAGCCATTACTGAGTTTCAATGCAGCTTCAGCACTGTGGCCTATAAACTGAAGGTAACAGAAGACGATCGTACCCAGAAACAGGAATGCCAATGTTTGGGGAGCTTCAATATTCAAACTGAGCATACAGTCACTAATTCCTCATTAATCCCCGTTAGTTTTGTTGACATCACAAGACGTTGGCTTAAGCAGTCATGTGAAATGCTCCACATATGCCAGGCACAGGGGGAGGGGCCTTTTGTGTTGGTGACAATAGTAGCGGGGAGCTGCACGGTACAGCACAGATGCACCAATGAGACAACCAGCTGGCCCAAAACAGAGAGGAGCAGATATAGCAGAGATGATGAGAGAGTATGGCAAGAGTATAGGACAGAACAGAAAAGACAGAAGGCAGAAGAAAAAAAAGAAAAAGAAAAGAGTACTGGGGGTTGGGCAGCTGCCTGAGAGAGGGAGGGAAGAGGGGGGGACAGGCACACTGCCTTCTCTCCACTCTTCTCCAGAGCAACGCCCCTAATGGAGCAGAGCTAGGGGCTGGAGTTACTGCGCCTGCATGTACGCACGAACACAGCGACAAACGGCCCTTAAAGCCGCCTGCGTCTCTGATGGGGAAGGCAGTAAAGAAAAGGTGTTGCGTAAATTGGGGGAGCTGAATAAGAGTTAGGATGTAGAAGAGAAATAAAATTGGCAAAGGAGGAAAGAAAAAAAAGAAGAAAAAAAAAAAGAAAAAAAAAAAAAAAAGAGTGCTGCAGTAAGGCACAGCCTTGGAGTGGCGCAGTCAGTTTAAGCAGAGAGAGGGAGAGCGAGAGCGAAAAAGAGGAGGGGCATATAAGATGGAGTGGGTGTGCGAGCATGAGTGTGAAAGCAAGAGATGGAGGAAAAAAGAAAAAGAGGACGGAGTGAGGAAAGGATCGGACAGAACCTTAACGGCAGAACGTTTCTTTGCAGCTCCACTACGCTTAAAAGCCCTCCTTCATTTCAATGAACGCGAGGAAGGACGGACACGGCTAGCGACGGCGAAACAGCACCACCACAACGAGCGCTGCAGAGTGTGCAGGGCCCTCGAAGCTGAATAAAGCAAGCATGCGCACAGGAAGCCAAGGCCCCAGAATAGCAACAGGAAACACGCCCCAGACTCTGAATACTGCAATAACACAGGCTCGCAAACCGAGGCTGAGAAAAGCAGTGCGCTGCTGGATGAGCAAAGCTACTCTGAAGTCAGAAAAAGAACAGAAAGAGATCAACAAAAAGCCAGGCAGACGAGTGAAAAACTGGCGTGACTGTGTGTGTGTGTTCTGGCATTGCTGGGGCATTTGGCAGCCTTTCTGAGGTGTTGAAGGTACAGAGATGTGGGTGGTCCTTATATGATGGCGGTTGTGTGAAACGACTGAGGAGCAGAAATGTTTCGTTTCAAAGGCTTTTCGTCTACTCTCACCGACCACCTACCGTCAGCCGTCCTCTCCTCTCCAAACTTCATTAATGCATGTTCAAGCTGTTCTTTACTCCATCCAAACAAACATGCCCATATCCTCCATCCCTCCCACAAGGTCAAGTTTGAGCACCAACCCCATTCTGTTTGTTTACTGCACTCGCACCATCCCCATTCCCATTCCCACTCCCACTCCCACTCCCACTCCCTTACACTCACACTGCCTTTAAAGGTTCAGGGCCCGAGCATGCTTAAATCATTGAGATCCTCTGGTGGAGGAGACGCTCTTGCAAAGCAAAATCAACTTCACAGTCGTACGTACTTTGCTGTTTGTTGGAGTCATTTTGGACACGCCACCCTCTCATACGTCTTGTGAGAGGTTAATCAATTAGGGAACTCACTAGGGTCGAAATAAACATCCCATGTGGTTAACAGCCTTTATGTTTAGCAAGTTATTTTTTGATGAATAGTTTATTCAAAAAAATGGTTCACTGAACGTTCCTGCCATTGTAAAAGTTTGAGAAATACGACACCAAAAAAACTTTTCTAGTCAAAGAATAAACCCAAGGATGTGCAAAGTAGCAGCAACGTAACTCAACTGAACCAAACGGGGAATTCGGTATCTCCAGCCAAAATTTGAATTTGGCAAACAATGGCAAATGACTGTGGCAAACATTCTAGAACTGTAAACATTTTTTGAAGGGTGAGCAGATGTGTAATGATTCAAAAACATTCATTTTGAAACAGTTACATACCATGAAATCAGCTAATTAGCAAGCTCAACTAACTTGCTGAGACTAATTCTAATCACTCAACGAACTGGCAGGTTAATGAGCCAACAGCAATTAAGTTTGGACTTAATTAGTACAACTGGAAACCTTTTTTTCTGACGTTAAGCAGCAACACTCCTAATCTTTTGAGGATTTCCTTCCGAGGTCACTATTGCACCTTTTTTACTCCAGTTTTTAGTGTTTAAACGATCCCAGTTAGTGCAAGAAACACGTGTGATGAGGTCACTGACTAGTCAAACAGCAAATTAGTTGCCAACTAATAACTTAGCAGTTAATAACTAGTTGCAAAGTCTACCAATTGTTGCACCCCCTAGAGATCTCACTACGCAAACTAACCAGATTTTGGGACTCAAACATGCTCAGGTACAGTACAGATTGCCTAATGTGAGTACACACAGACTACAACTGTGAAAACCAAAGGACAACAACAGGACGAGTGTTGGAACAGCATCTGACCACCTCGAAACAGTTGGCCTGTCCCAAAGCAGCTTTACAAAAACCTAGCCAAGACACCAAACGAGCAAGCCAGAGAAGACAGTGGTAAGGAAAGTCCCAGAGAACTAGTCGAGGAATGCAGCTCAAATGTGGAAGTCACCCTCAACTGGGTGAGGCCCGGATACAAAGATAAATTAATAAATAAAAGTAATTAAATTCTGTGTGACGTGAGCATCCTGTTAGCTGAACTTTAAGTGAAGTTGTCAGGTTTATTTCCTGAACCTGGATTAGACCGGAGTCGAACGAAGCCTGCAGCGCTAAATGCATCCTGAATGAACAACAAAGCTTGAAGAAAAGAAAAAGAAGTCCTCTTGTGCACCTCAAATATGAGTGTGACTTCAGAGGGGTAAGGAAAGGAGCCGGATTAGAAGTGCTGTGAGGAAACCACACAAAAGCTCCCCCTGAGAGACTGGAAGAGATTAAAGAACACTAAGGAGAAAGCATTCATACTCGCGCACACGCGAAGAAAGAACGTGCCACTTCTAAAAGGACATGTCCCGCTGCCCCTTGACTGCTCAGATGCAGCAGGATTAGACGAGACCTGGCCTGGTAGAGAGACCACAGAGCTTTGAGATTAATAGGTAAGGGGGAAATCGGTCAGCTTGTGAAAGATCTAATCAGGGGAGTTTAGTCATTATTTTCAGAATGCTCAAAGCTAAGCAATTCATCTCTTAGTAACTGATATATGGACCCATTTAGGAGACTATCCACAGCTCCTGTGGTTCCACGGTGGAGCTACAGACTGCAGGACCAGGATAGATCTACCATATTTCTAGATTAAAGAATATTTTCCATTGACATGATGCCAATGAATTATTATTCAAACATCCCCAAAACTGATTGCATCTCCATATATAAAGTTCAAGCCTCTAGAAAATACTGATATAGATTTTGTCATTTTATTAATGTTTCCCAGCTGGACTCACATTACACCCCTGGGCAAATTATAAACTTTAACCAAACATAACTGAACAAAAATCTGTTTTTCGATACTGAGAAATACAACACCAACAAAACTTTTCTAGTTGAAGAATAAATCCAAGGATGTGCAAAGAAGCAGCAACAAAACTCAACTGAACTAAACAGGAAATTCGGGAGTTCGAATTTGGCAATGATGGCAAATGGCTGTGGCAAATGTTCTCTATGAACTGTTCTCTATGAACATCATTTTTGTGAGACCAAATGTGAAAAGATTTGTTGCAAATAGTGGTTACTTCCATCCAATGTAAAATGTTAAATACCATGGCATCAGCTAACTAGCAAGGACAACTAACTTGCTGAAACATTCTAATCATTTAATGAAGTGACAGGTTAAACTATGTTTGGACTTATAGTACAACTGGCAATCCCCCCCCCCCCAAAGTTAAGCAGAAACACTCACACTCTTGAGAAAAACAAACATTTTTCAGTGCATTACTAATCAATACACCAGACGGCCATTTTATTAGATACACCTTGCTAATAGGACATTTTGGTACATAACGACACGATGGCGTCCATGGAAGTCCATGGTGTGACTCTCGTCAACAACACTCAGGTACGCTGTGGTGTTTAAACTATGCTCAGTTGGTACTGAGTAGCCCAAAGAGTACCAGGAATATAGCCCCCATATCATTGCACCACCAGCAGTAGCCTGAACTGTTAACACAGGATGGATGGATGTACGCTTGCATGTTTATGGCCAATTCGGAATGCCTGAACGACAGTCGTTTGGAAAACCATCGTGTGGTCTGCTCAATGTGAGATCCACAGTGAAACCCAGTGTGGTCCTTCTACTGCTGAAGCCCTTCAGCTTAAAGGTTCAATGTCTAGTGCGTGCAGAGAGGCTCTTCTGCATATCCCAGTTGTAATGAGTGTATTTAAGTTACCGTTGCCTTTCTATAAGCTTGAACCAAGCAGTTGAACAGGTGTACCTAATAAAGTGGACGGTGAGCTTATATGTCTGCCCATCAGGGTTTACGTTTACCAAAAAAATTTTTTAAAGGTTTAAGAAGTTCCTTCACAGGTCAGTAAGTACTGTATGCACACACAGAGACACACAGACACACAAAATAGTCTCCCAATCGGACAATGAAACTAACGCATACATATCACAACCAACCATATTTATATAAAGTCAGCGTCAGAGTGGTTTCATCCAAATCTGCCTGCTCTGGGTCTTCCAGTTGCATTCGGCATCCATGGGATAAACAAAGGGTTATGGGAACGCTTCTGCTTCTACTACTGAACACACATGAGACAGACATTTAGAGCACCCGAGACAGTCGCTTCAGAAATGCCTGTGAAACACCTGCGTGCCTCAGCCCCACGTGTCTACAGGCAGCCGCCCAAACAGGGACCACACCTATGGCAGTGTTGTTTATTGCAGCACAGGTAGGTTATAACCATGGAATTAACATGGACACATCGTTTTATCACGCGGAAATAAACAAAGAAATAAGTATAAAATACAGATATACATTTGGTTTTTAATCTTAATATGAAATAATTCTTTCAACGTGTTCTTTCATATTGCTGACATCACTGCACTTTTCATACGTTTTTGTCAGGTACAGTCTGGGGAAATAGGGAATCAAGATCCTCAGCCAGGAGGAGGTACTGATGGCAAAGCAAACAAGTTAAGAGTCATTAAGTAAGGCATGGTAGCTATTGGAATAATATTCGACAGATGAAGTGTCAGAGGTCTAGATATGCTGGTAAAAGCAGCATTTGGTCCGAGGTTCAGCAACGCATTGTTCCATGTAAATAGAACAACGCCAGGACACGCTCATGTGAACAACGCCGTTACTATTACGGTTTTCTACCAGACGGCTTAGCAGGTTCGCAAAACAGAGCATTACAGTAATGGATGCAGAGCGGCTGTCTCATTGTGGTTTTCACAACCAAACAGTTGTGCAATGGATCATCCTGTGATCGTGTAGGAAAAATTTTCCACCGCAATCACAAACATGGACCTGGTATTTGATAGAGAATTAGGCAAGTTAAAATAAGCAACGCTGGCGAAGTCGCCGCAAATGGAAATGCCTACGCACTGCATTGTTTAAAAAAAAAAATAAAAAAAAAAAAGGTGCTGGAACGGTTGAATACGTTCGCCCGGTGCCAAAGCAAAAACAAGCACGGAACTAGCTGAACCAGTTCAGCTTGTTTCGGCAGAACAGGGTTTTACTGTTCCTAGTTTGTATGCTCGAGCTGTTTCCGTTTCAGCGAGTGACTCTCAATTTATAGGAACTAGATAGAGATCATTTTCAATCGTCTGACCTAGATCGAAGACGAACAGGTCTGGTGCCTGGTTCAGCATTTCCTCTATTTTAACTTTATTCAACAAAATGATTGCAGATTAAAAGCTTGATCAAGCATGTAAAACATGAAACTCCATACTGTCTATCAAATGTCCTGTTGTGCAAAGTAATACTATGTTGGACCCACTAGTCAACCTTTGTTCTGTTGTGGGTTTTTTAAATATTTGATTTGTTTTATTTGTTTTTTGTCTCCTACCAGCCCCCTTCCAATAGGAGGAATTGCAAAATTTTGGAAAAAATAATGTTTGGGGGGTTTTTTTTGTAAAAAAAAAAAAAAAATAATAAAAAAAATAAAAATAAAAAATGTACAAAAACGAAGCCAGAACTTACGAACGAAAGTTACTAACGAAGCTGAACTTGCACAATCCTCATGTGTTAAGGTTGCACAGTTCAGTTCATATCCGACTACTGATCTAACCATAACGGTTTGGTACGGGTAGAAAAAATAGATATTAAATAAATAAATAAATAAAATAAAGTGTGCATAAAACAGTGAGGATATAAAAAAATTAAGCAAGTATAAGCCACGATATTTATCACAATTTTGTCATGTTGATTTTTTTGGACTACATTTATGGCATTTAGCATAATCCAGAGCGACTAAGGACTAAGCAATTGTGGGTTAAGGGCATTGCTCAAGAGCCCAATTGTGGCAGCTTGGCGAAGGTGGGATTGAACCCTGGAAGTCTGGCTAGAACATAAACTGCTCATAAAAATTAGATTCCTCAAAATCATATATGCCATAATTAAAAATCCCCATGTTTTTGGAGCAGTGTAAATCACTAGAAGTAGCAATCGGCATCACTGGTCATTTTTAGCAACACACACACACAAAACAAGGTTATCTTAAGACTAGTCATATATACACACTCAAGTCAATGTAAATTTAGAGTAATCAATTAACCAAACACGCATTGCTTTGGACTGATCGAAGAAACCAGAGTATCCGGAGTAAACCAGAGACAGAGAGGACATGCAGACTCTACACAACGGACCCAGGAAGCTCCACCCTGGGACTGAACCCAGGATTTTCTTTGCTGTGAGCCAGCAGTGCTACCCACCAAGCTGCCACTTTTTTTTTTAAATATTGAGAGTTGTTCTTGACCAGACAATGTCACAGCATCGTGAATACCTGTATTATGTAATTCAGTGCTGTTTCTGGCTCTGCTATCTGGCTTTCAGTGTACACCATTAGGTAATTTTTGGGAACACGTTTCCACCAGATGTTCCAATCTTGTCTTCTACAAATACAAACCTCTTCAATAACGTCTCGCTTTGTTCAGTCAATGAATTTCACTGCCTGTATTTCATTAGGCAGGTAAAAAAAAAAGTGAGTGAGGAAATAAGCGTTGTGCAGTTCAATCGTTATGAAAGCTCTGTGACATCAGAAACATGCAGAGTTTCAATTTCCCTCAAAAGCTTTTCCCCACTGCATTGAAGCAGGCTAAATTTAGCAGCAGGAGTGTCGGCGGTTAAGTTAAACGCCTTTAACCCAGGAGATTCCCCAGAAAAAAAGAAAAAACATGCTGCCTTTTCACAGGATAAATATATAAATAAATAAAAGAAGAGGAAACCACATCCTGAGGGCATCCCCCACTGGCAGATGACACAACGACTCTTAGCTCCACACACGCTCACAGACTGACACATTAATACCATTTCTTGTTTAAACTCCCTCATGGACTTACCTACAGTTTTGCTAAACCATAAAAAGAGCAACACGAACATACTGCCTGAAACCTGAACGTGCAAATCGTTTGTCAGACCGCAACTCACCATGCTTCTCATTAGTGCAATAACAATTTGACATCTAAACCTTGTTTAATTACAAGGCCCCGAAACAAAAGCACCGTACTCACTTCCAGAAATCTCTTTTGAGGCTGCAAGGCACAGCACCCAACCAATTACCACACAGACAAAATCCCTCCATGGGTCCTACTACCCTGAGCTAGATGAAGAAGAGTTAGAGAGGATACTGAGCAACGTAATCACACTAAACACAACAGGAACGCCAAGGTGCAATTTTGCTTATTCCAGATCACCATGCTGCAACAATAGCGAGAGGAAAAAAAAAAAAAAAAAAAAAAAAAGAGGTTTCGAAATTCATGCGAAGAACATAACATTTTCAACATGACCAAAAAAATTTTTTTAAAAATTGCATCATCGAAATAAAATTGCATGAAAAAACAGATTTATAGTGTGAAACAGCCTTTTCAGAGATGAAAGAAGGAAACGTTTTGAAATGGACGTGCATATATTAATGCCGTTCTTCACACATATTGACAAACTGCAACGATGCGCAAACTTTTCATGTGGAGCATGTTCTGATTTCAGTGTTGTTCGTACGTGTTACAATCAGGTTGGCCAATCAAAGCGCCGTTGTCAGGCAGAACAGCTCAACCTGCTGCTAGCAGAGCTTATAGGATAAGCAACACACTGACAACATGGATATTAAAGAACAAATCTAGCACCTCACAATGAGTCTGGAACAGTTTTACAGTCTGTTTATGGACACAAAAAAGAACAAACAAGAGCATCCTGCACTAATATTTGCTCGTTTAGATTTTTTTTTTTATTGACAATGTGAAAAAGACAGAAATCTCTGTGAGGCCTTAAGAGAAAGCGGACAGGAAGTGTGTGTTTAGACCAAAAAAAATGTACAAATAAATTAAAATAAATAAATAAATAAATAAATAAAAAGATTTGGCGCCACCAACAAAGCAACCAACATCAAATCATGTACGTCGTCTACGTTGAACAACAAAACCGTCAACCTGTCCACAGCCATAATCTTGCTCTTCTACTATCATTCCACACCATTGGCTTGATTCATTAATCAAAAGGTTAGCTCTAAGATCTAAGCAATAATTGAAAGTGGCCATGAATGAGGACTTACCGGCAAGCTTGAAGGCCGCCCCTGCATACCATCCTCTGTACTGCTTTTGCTGGATGCCATGGGCTGGTTAGAAGAAGGACCAGAGGCTTGTGAACTGAATGAGTCCTGAGAGAGCTCCTTGTCAACAGAAAGAAAAAAAGCATGTACTTAATCCGATAATTTCAGAAAATCAGAATGCAAATAATGTGTTTACATGCACTTTGGTAACCAGAGTAAGTTCCAGGTTCACATGACTCAGATTATAATCAGAATCTAACTTTGCAATAAACGGACAATAATCTCACAGCAGAATATAATGCAAACGTCACCTAAAGAATTCATTCTAAATTATTAACTCGCGTCTTCCCAAAAGCGTTTGTTAGCCATTTACCAGGTGCTGCATTTCATTCCAGGGTTGCCAGATCCCACAAGAGAAACTACCAACCAAGTCTATGAAAACCTGCCCAAAAGAAGTAAAGTCTCTAAGAAGAAGCAGACCTGGTAACCATGTTTAATACATTTCCTTACCTGTTGTGGAGGAGGAAAGCGCTGGAAGGATGACTGCTGCTGAGACTGCTGCATTGGTGGAGTTTGTGGGTAGGATGAGGACTGGTGCCCCTGTTGGGATGGACCGTGACCATGGGGCTGCTGAGCTTGTGCAGCATTATTAGGTGGTTGTTGTTGTTGTTGCTGCTGCTGCTGCTGCTGAGGTGGGCCTTGCTGTTGCTGTTGAGAAGGCTGTCCAGGACCAGGTGGCGGCTGAGTGTACCCAGGTTGGTGTTGAGGGCCCTGAGTTGGCTGCTGAGGTGCACCCTGGGATTGGGCATATGGTGGTTGGCCAGTCTGGGAATGTGGAGTCTGGGGATATGGAGATTGGCTCTGGGACTGCTGTGAGTAAGGAGGACCTCCTTGAGAATGCGGAGCTCCTGACGACGTCTGAGAGAAAGGATGCTGAGAGCCTGCGCCACTGGGATGCTGGGGATAAGGACTCTGCTGGAGGCCTCCGTGGGAAGGAGGAGGCCCTTGCTGCCCATAGAAGGCTCCTTGGCTGGGACCGTAAGTTGCTGCGCCTTGCTGTCCATAAGTCATCTATAGCGATAAAAAAAAAAAAGAGGGTACACAATTACATGTTTAATACCAAAAAGAGCACAAGCTCGACATGCTGACTCGCATTAAAAACAATATCTGCAATTAATCGGGTTAAGAATTCATGGTCTTTCTCCAGAGTCTCCAATTTACTCAAAAAAAAAAACCTTGCGGCAAGTAATCCTGAGTTTAACCACGAAATCACAACAGCACAAAATACATTTACTATTGTTTCCCCAAATAACAGCCACAAGTCTTCTCCTGCAATGCTTGAGATTAAAGAATTTAAGAAACTAGATCTGCAATTTCTGAATAAAATGTGGGATTGTGTCCAAATAATTTTGGTCATGTGAATTTGGTAGATGTGGGTTGTCATTTTTAAACTTGTATCAATTTATAATGATTAACCAGATTTAAAAATAATAATATATAGCACAAGTAGCTATGTACCAGTGTTTCAATACACAGTTTTGGTCCATATTAATCACACAACAAACGTGTGGAAAAATAAAAGTGCATGAAACATCAGAAAACGTGCCTTAAAACAAAATTCTCCTCTTTTGTGGAAGCTACAAGTTCACTTCCCTGTTTTTAATAAAGAGGTACCAAAATTTGGCTTATAAAAGTGATGATTGTTCTTCCGTCTCTACCTAAAGCTGATATTTAGACTAATGACACTGCTCACTAAAATTAGGGGATATTTCATTTTTTCCATCCCTTCATTACCTTCCTCTTAATCAATTCCCACTCATCAACTCTGGGTGCAAGGGCAGGAACAACCCTAGACGGCGCGCCAATCCATCGCAGGGCGCACACAGTCATGCAATAAGGGCCAGTTTATAGACATTACTCTAACTTGAATGTCTTTGGACTGGGGGAAGAAACCGGAGTACTGGGAGTAAACCCACATAAACACAGAAGGACACAGACTCCACACAGAAAGGACCTAGGCCGCTCCACTGTGGGACTAAAGTGGGACCTTCTTGCTGTGAGCCACCACGCTCCCGATTTTATTTTTGTGAGTAGTACATTTAAACCCATACCTAATACAGTGCAAGTCTCATAAACATGGCTTTAAGCATCTAACCCCTAGATCCCTGGACATCAAGCCATCTGAAGGTGTCCTGTTTCACCACAAACTAGCAGCAGATCCTTTAGAATGCAAGGTATGGCTTCCCTGGAACAGACTTTAGTCCAGCACTTGCCACTGATGCTTAATCAGCTTGAGATCAGGACTTAAGACAACGTTTAAACCCTAGCGTTCTTAAAACCATTAGTTAACACTGGTCAAGATGCATTATCCTGCTGAAAGAGAATACCGCTGCCATGAATGGGTGCAACTGGTCTGAAACAATGTTTACATTGGTGCTCTACATGATTGCCAGTTTACGTCGGTCTTAGCCGCTTTCCCATTTCACATTGCAGCCAATTTAAAGCATCTGATGCAGTCGATTCCGGTTAATGGGACCACATCTGGACGTGATCGTTTTGGTCCTAATAACCAGCTGGTCCAATTAAACGAACATGCCCTATGTTACAAGGCGGGACGTGCTGTGTTACATTAAATGTTTATTAAACCTTTATTGTGCGATTTACACGTATAGCGAACGTACAAACAAGAACTACTGTTGCTTGCGTACTTTGTTCATTGAACAATTTTTTTTGCAAGTTATTTTAAACAATCTACAACACAATGTATAGGTACTCAGCATGCGAAGCATAATACTGTAAAAAACAAGTTCTTACTAAATT
>JAUZSV010136644.1:0-13547 GCA_034780495.1 Parotocinclus cesarpintoi | reverse complement strand
ACACACACACACACACACAGACACACACACACACACACACACACACACACACACACACACACACACACACACACACATACATACATACATACGGCATATATATATGCCGTTTTTTTTTTTACTTAAGCTAGTTTTTTTTTTAATGAATTACAACCGTCCAAACTTTTAGGCCACTTACTTTTTCGAGTTCATCATGAAGTTCGGACAGAGATGGTCGGACGAGCTTCTCCCCCAAAGTACCCCCGGTTTGCCGGTAGAAGTCGATATTTGGCACCGCATCGATGGTGTTGTGGCCGAAGGTTCGTAAGTAATATGTACTGGAATGTGTATCAGAAAAATGACTGAGACCTCCGGTAGAGGAGTGTAAACTGGCTTCACTGCGCGAGTCCCCATCAAACGCAGCATCCGACCCTCCATCCGCAGGAGCTCCAGAAGGATCCAAAAAGTTCACTGCTCGAAAGCGACCCCTGGTTTCCTCCGCACCTGCTACTGCGCTTCCTTCCGCCGCTTTTCCGGACCGCGCTGCCGGAGGAGTTTTCTGAGTTGCTCTTGCAGCCGCAGCTGCTGCCGCTTCTGCCACGGGATCCACCTGAAACCGACTCGTCCCTGATCCGGTGGTCTTTAGTGTCGGCTTCTGTCCGGCCGGAGGTGAGGAGGGTGGACCCGACATGCTGATCCAAGCTGAATGGGATTTAGTCCCGTTGTGCGCTCGGCTGAATGTGCAAACCCTCGAAGACGTAACTCATTGGCTCGTGACCGACACTTTTCTACAGGAGGAGAGTCCAAACCGCTCAGAACACTGCTGTCTGTGATATCTAGAGGTGGCTATCTACTTCAACTTTACCATAAAAATACATAAGCCTAACATACATTTCCATTATATTTCGTTTTTTTTCATCCTTATAATGAGGTTTTCAATTACCAACCCATTCAAAGAACAATCAAATAAGTCCGTCTGTTTACACATTTTATTTTATTTGAACATTTTTAACATTTCCTTATGTTGTAATTTTGTGTTGTGATTTTACCTTAAACATATATCCATATAAAATATTCCATATAATACATTATGCATTACTTTAATATGTGGTATAAAATTGTGTAATACACCTGTAAATTAAATGAAAAGTGGATTAACAGCATCAAATTAACATTTAGACTTAAAGTAAAATGGTTGTCGTTCAGAAATAAAACCTTCAACAAGCATGTTACAATTGTATTAATTGCAGTCCAGAGGAAAACAATTGTTTTCTGTACAGAGGAAAGATGTCATGAATGCACATTACCATAACCCACAACACTCCCTTTCATTCTTGGCCTTTTTGTAATGCAGGCTGAAAAGGATCCTTAACATATATCTCCCATGTGCAGATTATGACATTACTCAGTTGTTTCATGACTTACTGTAGTGTCAGTTTGCTTGTATGAAACATATGTACAAATGTTTGTGTGTGTGTGTGTGTGTGTGTGTGTGTGTGTGTGTGTGTGTATAAGAGAGAGAGACAGAGAGAGAGAGCTTTCAGGTGATATTTTGTAATGTTGTTGTAAACTTTCAATGTTCTTTTCTCTATTATCAGAAATGCAAATGTCCTTTGCCAAGGGAAATGACACAACCTCATTCAGTGGCACACAATAAATTTTTGACTTGTAGCTGATAAAAGTTTGGATGGAACTTTTTATCTTTGGTTCAGAGTGCACAACGTCATTTCCACTGGCTGACGTTTCAATGATTTTCTAAAACATTTGTTGACAAACTGGAGATCATCTGGATATTTTTGGTACTCAAGAACTCAGCCTTTTGTGGATTCTGCCTTTGTACTAAATCAAGTTTACAATCACCTCACAGCAATATTCAGATTTGACCTTATTATTTTCCCTAAATTGGACTATGTTGCAAGTCTCACATGCAGGAATTAAGTTTACTTCTTATCATTTCAAGTCTTTTTTTAAATCTGGAAACAGCTCTGTTTTAATATTGCAATCAATATTTAGCACACAAGGGTGAAATGCAAAACATAATATTTGAATTTTATTTTATGTTTTTTTATTACGGAAGCTGCGTTTTAATGAAATAGGAATGAGTTGTGAGCATGTGTTTTTGTTTAGCCAAAATAATGTGTATCATCAATATACACTGCACTGTGTACAATTGAATATTTCATGTATCAAAAGAAATAGTATGAAACAAGTAAAACATTAAATTCAAGCACTTTTGTAAGTCACTCTGGATTAGGGCGTCTGTTAAATACAGTAAATATAAATATCAGTTTTAAAGCGGAGTTGGTTCTAGTCAGCTCTAAAGACTGAAGTTCAATCACTATTGCGTTAAACTCTGAACTGATGTCCAGATTATTTATAACAACATATGTTATGGTCTTGTTGCAGCATTGTTCCTATTAACCTTCATGTATTGAACCGCTACCCTACTGCAATGTTTCTCAATGCAATTTTAGATATATTGTTGCTTATGTGAATCCAGGGCCTCCAGGTCCTCAGCAGAACATCAGTATAATAATAACAATGCTGTCCCCACCACATTTCACAATTGGGATAGTATAAAGTTGTTAGCACTAAAGCCTGTACAGCACAAGCACAGACAAAGCACTGTGCGAGTCTGCCAAAATTACTTGTCCACAGAATATTTTGCCAGAAGCATATACCTTAATCCTTCTATTTTCCTAGCATCTTATAATCTGATTAACAACTTGTGTTAAAATAACCAACATCAAAATAAAACTTGATGGAAAATGGAAAACAACTTGAATGAAAAGTTGAATCTTTAAAAAATACATACATTACGAATGTTTTAATGATTTTGCTCACATTTTATATATAGGGTGAGTCAAAAGGCAAAGGACACATTGTGTGGACTTTTCACAAAGGCTGCAAAAGCTTTATTGAGGTTTCTTCATCGGTAGAGTTCTCTTTCAACTACTACATGGCAATTGGTGGGATTTCTGGGTGTCAATTCAATTTCTTCAGTTACCTTTGATGAACAACAAAAGTTTTAAACTTTCCTTGTTGATAACTTTTGAACCACAAGTGATATTGCAAATAGTGACAAATTGTGGCAGTAAATTTATGAGACAGTTTTGGTCTTCTTTGCTACATGACCTTCCCATTGGAAAAACATTATACCGACTGCCATTGCATGACCCCGCTGTTATGAACCGACCCTGTAGCCTCAGCAAAGTGAGTAAAATTTCATTTTATTCTCTTGCTCTGGGCTATTGGCTTTTTTTCTGATGTGAAAGCCGCTGACTGTCTGGTTGGGTTTTGGTTTGTTTTGGCTAACGCAGTGCCTGCTTTGTGAGCTGCCGGCTATGCGGTTTATTGGGCTATTTTTGCCTACGTTGTTTATCTGAAATCCACTCTTGTAATTGATGGGTTAGTTGGCAGTCAATGCTATTTGTTTATACTACTTCTGACCTTCAGCGTCTACGCACGTTCTACCGGCTTGCTGCTCCAGTTTACAGCCATTGATGCTCCCTTGGAATTGTTTGACGGCTACGTTACATCCATCGCATTCTATAGCCATATCTGATCATGATTTAATTAAGGCTGAGTTCTTGCTACCCATGCCTAAATCTCATCCTAAAACCGTGATTGCTCATCGTAATGTCAATTTTGTTGATCCTATATCACTGTCTAACCTTCTTGACAAATCTATGCTCAATGCCTTCTATGCTTTACAATCTGCTGATAATGCTGTTGAATTCTATAATCAACTACTTAAAATTAGTCTTGACACCTTGACCCAGTCAAAACTTGGTCAGTGCCCTCATCCCATAAGTCTCCCTGCTTACTCCAGCTCTACACTGTATGAAAAGACTTCAGGTCGACAATTTAGCATACCTTGACCACCAATTCTCCAATTATAAAATGGCACTAAACACTGCACATTCATCTTATTATGTGGATGTTGTTGAGAATGCTGGATGCAAACCTAAATCTCTGTTTTCAGTTGTATACCAGCTCCTTTGCCCACCGCCGTTCCGAACTGATTGCATCATCTGATCTGTGCGAAGGTTTATTTAGGTTTTTGATGACAAGGTGTCAACCATTTATGAAAACATTTTCTTTCTCCCATTGTTGAAAATAAATCTTCATCAAACCAGCTCTTATCTTTCTCTCTGGAAAATTCTGCCAGTATCATTAAAATCATAAACAAATCAAATTCTTCTTACTCTCAGCTTGAACCTGTTCCTACCTTGCTCATAAACCATTGTGTATCTGTTCTATCTGACCCTGTCTGCCAGATGATAAATCTGTCACTTTCTTCGTTCAATGTTCCAGTTCTACTGAAAACTGCCACTATTACTCTGGTTATTAAGAAACAAGAATTGGACAAATCCATCCTGAGCTACTTCTGGACGATTTATATTCTGCCATATGTGTCGAAAGTACCTGAAAATGTGGTGTCCGCTCAGCTTATGGAATTTAAGTCCTCAAATGACCTATTCGAAAAATTTCAAAATCTATTTTCCGTCCTAAACATAGTACCGATGCTATGCTTCTTTATGCTTTTTTATGCATAGTCAATCATTTGCTATTAGCTGATGATTCAGGCTGAGCTTCAATTTTGTTATTCCTTGATCTAGCTGCTGCTTTTGACATGGTGAACCATAGCATTCTTCTCGATCGGCTTGCTGGGATTAATATTGTGGGGTCTGTACTTTGCTGGTTCCACTCATATCGGACCAATAAGCACCATTATATATATTGGTAAACATGTTTCCAATACTGTTCCAATGAAGCATGCTGTCCCTCAGGGTTATGTTCTCGGTCCTCTTCTCTTTATTATCTACATTCTTCCTCTTTACAAGATCCTTCATAGTTTCAATCTAAAATTGTTATGCTGATGACACCTAGGTATTTCTGAGTTTTATGCAGTCGGATCCCTTTCCACCCAATAACCTAACCAAATGCATTGTGAAATTAAATTCCTGGCTCAGTTCTAATTTTCTATTACTGAATACACAGACAACTAAGTTTATTATAGTTGGCTCTAAAAACTATCCCAGTTTTCCAATTCCACTTTCTCCATAAATTATATAACAATCCCACCTTCAGCTACTGTTCGCAATCTCGGTGTTTTGTTCGACCTGGTACTCTGTTTTGAACCGCATATCAAATCTCAAGCTAAATCTGTTTTTTTATTTCACCTTCATAACATCTCTCGTATCCGCCCCCTACTATCGAGTACGACTGCGGAGACACCGATTCATGCCTTTGTGATCTCTCAACTTGACTACTACAACTCATTACTGTATGGGCTACCATCAAAGTCATTGCAATACCTTCAAATAGTACAAAATTCTGCTGCTAGGATTCTAACTAGCACAAAACGTTCGAACACATCACCCCTGTTTTAAAGCAGCTCCATTGGCTGCCGATTAAGACGCGTATCGGTTACAAGATCTTTCTTTTTACTTTCAATGCACTGCATGGCCTGGGTCCTGTACAATCCATCCCATAGCCTCAGATCGTCTGATGCCAGACTACTGGCAGTTCTGAGGTTTAGACTGAGCACAGTTGGGGTAGCTCGTTCAGTGTGCTGCCCTGAAACTCTTTACCATTTGCTCTGCGCTTTGCCTCTTTTCTAAAACAAGTGTTCTAGCTATACTTTTCCTCTTCTTAAACATATGATTGTGTGTAATGTAATTGTTGTGTTTGATCGTCTTGTAAAGCGACCTTGCTTTGGTTACCATTACTTTGGTCCCAGCTCTCTGCAGGTCATTCGTCAGGTCCCTCTGTTTAGTTCTGTGATTTTTTTGCTCACCATTCCCATGACCATTTTGACCCCACAGGATGAGGATTTTGCATGGCGTCCCAGATCAAGGGAAATTGTCAATGGTTTTGTATGTCTTCCATTTTCTTACAATTGCTTCCAGAGTTGGTTTATTCTCACCAATCTGCTTGCCTATTGTAGATTCACTCTTCCAAGTCTGGTGCAGGTCTACAATTGTTTTCCTCATGTCCTTCGTCAGCTCTTTTGTCTTGGCCATGGTTGAGTTTGGAGTCTGACTGTTTGAGGCTGTGGACAGGTGTCTTTTATACAGAAATCTTGCTGGTTTGTGGGTGACTTATTTTCCACCATCATTTATAAATAAATTCTTTAAAAATCCGACACTGTGATTTCCTGTTTTTTTTCCTCATTTTGTCTCTCATAGTTGACGTGTACCTATGATAAAAATTACAGACCTCTCTCTATCTCGAACGCACAATCAGTGGCTGACTAAATACTTTTTGGCGCCACTGTATGCATGTATGCATGTATATACATGCTGTTTCAACGTACAAATTTAGAAGAAGATTTTACTGTTAATTTAAATTAGCAACAAACAATGCAAATACAATACTGCAGTAACATTACCTTTATATAACTGTAATAATTAAACACACATTATATCAATATATCAATGGTGATCTAACAATGATCTTAAAAACACCAAGCTTGTGTGGTATAAGTAATTGTTTTTTGAGTCCAAAGTAATAGGCATAATAAATACTATTTTTGTTAATCAATTAAATTCTTTACAAAATTTTTATTTGAGCTTATTGGCCTAATCTTTAATACCAAAGATTCAGTGTTCAATTTAACAGGCATCTGACATATGTTTTATGTAAAAATGTACAGTGTGTGAGCAAGAAATAGCTTATAGCCTTTTAAAATAAAATGCCATCACATTGCAGTCATTGTAACTTGTCATGTTCATGTATCTGTGTCATGTTGGATTTCTTTACTATGTCATCTGTCATTGCAAGTAACTGTTTCCCTTTATTCGGTTTCCTTCAGTAGTCTCTGTATGCTCCTTTCAATCTGCAATGTACAGAAGGTGTACTTACATCACTCAGTGTTTACAGAGGTATATTTTACTTTTACTCAAAATAAACACTACAACGAATAACCACTGTTGTTCATTACTAACATTGTTATTCACTGTTTTTAATCTACTGAAATTTCCATAGAGCAACAATTAAGCATTTCAACTTTGTGACCTTTAAGTAAGATTAAAAATAATAATGCATTTTATTTATAGGAGCATTTCAAAACACTTAAAGACACCTTACATTTTACAGCAGTTTAAGATAGAAATAGACATTTTGATAGCTTTAAAAACAAGCGATTCCAGTTGTAGTAAGGTCTATGTTTTATCGATACTTCCAATAAGTTTACTTAAAGGTGTAAAGGTATTTAAAGATATAAAGGGTATTTAAAGATTTAATGTTTGTTTGCAACAAACATGAATATGGTACTAATGATGGAAATATCAACAGCTTTACCTTTTCCAGCTTCTTAAGGTTCATGGACAAAGCAGAGCAGAAACTGGAAGAGTCCTCAGCATGTACACCCCTATATTCAGCTCTACAATTGAATGTTTTAATCACAGTGGTTTTGAAAATACCTTAACAGTAGTTGCAGAAATTGTATTAAGTGGAATTTATTTGACCTTACCCATTATATGAAAACTCAGCCATAGAACCCAGTGAGACTAGCCTCTGTTCCAGAGATATTATCTTGAAAGCCATGTAACAGGATGACAAGAGTAAAATGCAGACCCTGTAAGAGGACCAAAACAAAATAATCAGCCAAGTGCAAAATCTTCTTTTACATTATATGTCAAAATCTTAGATAGTTATTTATATGCAGATCATGAAAGCAGAGGCTATTTAGTGATAAACATGATAGACTCACAGAAATAAGTACACCATCAAAAGAATGTTGAGTGAATTTGGTCTTATTGATTTAGCATCATCCACATTCCATTTGTGTTCTTAAGAATGGACAAAAACACGTCTCAGCAAAGCATTCCATTTGGCCTAATCTAACTTAACAGCACTACTGTACTTGTATTACTTGCTTGCTGTGGTCTAGGGTCTGATATGCTCTCTTGTTTCACCACATTCATAAAAACTTTGCATTGTTTAGGATACTCTGCATACAAGTTAAAATTGCTGAAGATGTTACAAAGTCATTTACAGATATAATTCACTTTAGTTAGTTCGTTTATGGATATTAATCCTGAACCACCTGAGATTTTCTCATATTCTGGTGAATCTGGAGAGTCTGAGCTACTGCTGTCTCCCATTGTTTGTCCTCTTTGAACCACTGAAGCATCCAGATCAGAAATGTCAGCTGAAAAATTCTGCCATTAACAAAAACACAACTTAACATGATTTTTGCATTGAACAATAAAAGAGTTACATTTTATAAACATATTCTAAAAAGCATATACCATAGTATGTGTGGAAGGTGTCTTTTTGTATTTTCTCTGTGCTGGGGAAAGAATAGGTCTATTTCCCAGACACTTGTCCTGTAACCAGGTCGGTACAGGCAGAGTTACACACATAACAGATTAAAGATTACGCTTAAGAATGAAATATCTTTTAAGTGTTTTCTACAGTTCAGTACTCACATCCAAATGAGAGCACACTGTCATCAACAACTTGTACGTTGTATCGCGGGACAAGAATGACACAAATCCATACTGCAAAATGATTAAATCCTTAGTAAATAATTTTGCTTAAAATTTGTTCAATAGTTAAACAAAGCCAACCTTACCCTTTCTTGTGCTGTAGTGATGATCAAGGCATTTGGAACTAACATTGCAGTTTTTGTTTTCTTTATAACTGTTACAGATGTCACTGGGATAGCAATCTGAAATCAGACCAGTTAAAAATAGACTTGTTTAAAATGTAAACAAATAAACTACAACTGCAACTAAAACATGACACTTAAAAAGTAAGAAAGACTACACAAGATCAGTGCAAAGTTCAGGCAAACCATATGATTGAATACAAAATATATGCACAATATATGCAAAATATACTTTTATTCTGTCTATTATGCACAAAAAAATAATATTAATTGTAAGAAGATTTACTCATTAGAAAAAGTGTAAATATGATTTTTTACAGTTGCTTTGCTTAGCTGTAAAGCTGTACCTTGATGTCTTTGCCAAAAACTTTGGAATGAAAACAGATCCAATTGTCAGAGACAAAAAATCTCCCTTGGTACAGCATATCTTTCTGTAAAGCACATGTATAACCTATAAAAAATATAAGTTAGATATTGCTTGTTTGAAAACAACAACGTATAAGTCCTGAAACTAGACTTGTAACATGGGAAACATAAAAATTGAGCAAGTATTTCAAAATGCAGTAGTTATTCATTACTAGTACTGGTTGCTTACTTTGTTTCAGCTGCTCAGTCTCACTGATCTCTTTGAAAATTTTGTGATATTGGGAATTTGTCCAAGCAAACTGAAATATTGGATGAGAACACTTTGTTTCAATTTTTCAATAAAGTTTGATTATCGCCAACCAACATATCTGATTTTATGTAAAAGCAAGAACAACATGCAAAGTTATGTTAAAATTAAATTAAAACATATTTCTCCCGCATTTAAATTTTCTGCAGTTACGAATTCAAAATCACTTACATAAGAGGATTGATTGAGCTTTTTCCTTTCATTTTTTGATTCATTATCACTTTGGACCTGAGCCAGTAAGGAGGGATCAAATGTTTTAGACCTGAAAAAAGTAAGAAAATACTATTAAGTGTTTTGTAATCATGAAATGTAATGGTTGTATTTGTGAGCATGCAATTTGTGCCAATTTCAATAAAGAATTTGTACCTAATTAGTGTTGATTTTCCACTCTTTCTGAAAATTTCAGACTCTGCCTCCAGTGACATGTTTTTCATTATTTTTCTTGATCTCTGCCCATGTTCAAGGTCTTGGCTATGAGGGTAGATAAAACAAATACATTAGAATTCTGCATTAAGCACTTTAACACAAACTTAACATACTGGATAACATAAACGTTGGCTTGTAAAAGTTTGGGCACTTCTCCAGATGATGGCTGATGTTGTTGTGGTTGTTTTTGGTAATATTTCTTAATTGCTTTAAATGTAACATAATTGACTTTTTGACTTAATTGACTTTTTTTGCATTATTTTGGGTTTAGTGTACACAATACTAAAAAGACTAAAAATATTAAAAACGAGGTTGGACATTATACCAAGAAGGGAAAATAAAAGTGTTTTGTGAAGAAAAGTGGGAAAAGATTCCTAAAGCAGAAATAAAAAGGAATTTTGAACATGCAAAATGTTGCTCCATGTATGTGTTCATGTACCTTACAAAACAAATTATAATATTATATTACAATTTGCATACTTAAGTTTATTCACTACAGAGGTTGTGATAATTTAGAGAGCCAACTAGACATGTTATTTGACACCTGTGCATACATGCCAAATACTGGAAAAACAATGCAAGAAGGAATATATGCACTTACCAGTGTAACACTTGATCAGTCTGTTGACTAGGTAAAACGGAACATGTTGGTCTGACTGCATTGTTCTTGTTTCTGATGACAGAGTCATCACAAGCTAAAGGTTTCTCCATCAGAAATCTGAAATGATTGCCTTGACAAAGTGCTTTTCAAGTACTCCTGTGCTTTTTGTGTCTCTGTCCCAGAAGCAGTTAGTTAATAAGTGATTTGTTTGCCCTCTATGTCTACAAACATTGTTTTTGCTACTGTGGGTAAAGGTTACAAATATTCATATGCTGTAGCACATGTGGAAGCATTGATATATGCAGGGTATATGTAATTTGTATAATGCTATATGACTATTTAACTGTATGAGATGCATACAACCCTGACCATTTATGTGAGTGTAGATTGGTCACATTTACATATCTATGAACAAATTGCCCCTATAAGATTGGAAGGAAGTGTAATTTCATACCATGTGTGGACATCTGGCTACTGTGAATAAATATGTTAGTGATTACAACATTAGAGCGAAGGGATGATTTTATTAGGGAAGGCTGTACAATAGTCATCAAGAGGTACACGACGCAAAAGTAGCCTCTGAGAGTCTTTCTTAAGAAAGTGGGAAAGCAAATTTACACCCTCTCGTGGTAGACCCAGCATCTAATCAGACCACCAATGTAATCATTTACATATCTGCCTGAGACATAACTGCATGCTGAGTTTTTCAACAATTTGAAAATCTACCCGTGTCCCTACCAACCATGTTGCAGGAGATGTTGAGAGTCATCTAATTAATGAACTAAATCAATTCATATAATATAGAATACATAAATATATAATACATAATATAGACTATAGAATAGGATTGAGGTCTCTAGGTCTTTTTTGGTGGCATGGAATCCTTAGTCAACAGAGGGATGGAACTGCGAGTCCCTGGATCCTGTGTTGTGGTCTGAGTAAAGGCATGAGGACTACATTCGCAACGATTTTTGTAGTCCAAAAGTCCTGCTGTTTATTTACTTGTGCGAAACATAGCCAATGCATTTTAGAATTACAAAACAGAGAATTCAAGGGCATTTGGTTTTAGGGGTAAACGGATTGAACTAAATGTTTCTGGTAACTGTTGATCAGTCCTGCACATGCTTGGAGGAATTATATCCCATTCCTCCTAGTCTTCTGTACAGAACAGTTTAATCTCTGGGATATTGGTGATTTTCCTCACATGAACTGCTTCCACAACATTTCTATTTAATTTAAGGTATGGACATTGACAAGGACATTCAAAAACATAAAGTTTAGTTTTATTTAGCTTTTTGTAGAAACACTTGTGTGATTGTGGTATCTGTCTTGCTGCCACTTTACTTTGAGATTCAGTTAATTAAGTTTTAAAGTTACTGTACATAAGTCAAATAAGAAAGTCATGACATTTGCCTTTACTGCTGGTAAAATCCTAATGCATTGTTTCATAAATAATATCAAGCCATTACCGCCCAGTTTCATGATATTGTTTCTGACTTTGATAGCTCTCTGTGCTATAAACACTATGGTGTGCCCACTCACACATGACTCTAATTTAAGTTAACTGCAAATTCTAGATGTTCAAATTTTTTTCCCACTGACAAATATGTAATATTTGGATAATTTCCCCAATAAATGGTCAGCTACAATGTTTAATGTTTTATTCGTTTAACTGGGTTCTCTTGAACTGTTTTTAAGATCTGTGTGAAAAACTGAGAATGTTTTAGGCTATATATTTAAAGGGAGCAACATAAAAAATGACAAAATATCAAGCACCACTGTAGACCTAGTTAAATATTTTTTATATTTTTGTTAAAATTGTTGCTGTCTGTCTACGTCAATTTTGCTGACTACAAGAGAATTTTGTATTTCAGTGTGCTGAATCCAAAAATCACATTCCTTTCCTCCAATCACATCGGTTTGTTCCACAATACACTGTCTACTCATAAACTCTTATAATATTACTATTTAAATATGCTGAATACGCAAAAAGAATATGCAATCATATAACTAATAGGAAGATTGCTTATTAAACAAAACTGTGGACATTTTATGGCTATATAATCAACGTGAAGACCAATAGCTTTAACTTTGTTAAGTATGTTTTTCTTGTTTATGTCATCCAACATTTAAAAAGTTAATGGACAGTGCCTAAATGATCCTGATACATTCTGCTGCATTTGTTATGGTTTGACAATACCAAAACTAACTAAGGACACATATGTCAATCTTGGTACAAAAAACCCTATCATGCATATTTAGGGTTTCAATAACCAGGACAAACCTGAGACAGTGGACTAAAGGTCAAAGAAAAAGTCTCATCTTTAGAGTTCCAATGGTGTGGCGAGCGCTTCAAAACCATTTTGTTAAATGTTTCAACGATGGTGAATTCTTACATTCCAATTTTTCGAAAGACTCAAACAATGAAGATTTAATATCCTCAGAAATTGATGCCAGAATGTGCCAACCATTCACTCAAGCTGTCTTGAATGACTTGGTATGAGATCTTGATTTGCTGAAGTAGTCAAAAGAGTTGCTAGGTTCAAGACTAAAGAAAGCTAACCTGTTGGGTTACATTTGAGTATCGTAAAAGAGAGAAAGATCTTTTGAAATATTTTCATGTAAACAAGGACCTTGTATACAGCAAGGATAATGACTAGGCATGAGGCAAGACCATCAAAAGTTCCAGGCTGGCCATGAGTATATACATACCGACAGATAGGTAACTGGTTTGCCTGTCTCATTGATTAATTTAGATAGGGAGAGAGTGAAAGGGGAGGGACTGTATGAGCTTAGGTCCGGCTTCCCCTAGAAGGACCTGACTGACTTATTTGACCAGTTTCTATGGAGGATTGGCAGGCAGCCTAAAGGGGGCCGAGATGCATAGGTTTAGCATGAGTGGGGATGGCCAGTGTGGCTAACCAAAGGGGCAGAGGATGACATACAGACAAAACCCACATACCCTAGCTCTTTGTCTTAAGTGTATATCCATACAGATACAATGATCGTGTATATATATATATATATATATATTTGGGTTTTTTTTTTTTTGTTTTTTTTTTTTTTAATCAAGCGGTCACTGGCAGCAAACTCCTTTTTATAAGTCTCTTGCTCAATTTACAAAAGAATTGGTGTTACAGTCTTTCTCTCCGTACCTTGCGCCTGGGTGCTTCACAATACCAAAGGTACAAAGGGCGCCATTGCATTAAGTGATCCCTGGCAGGTGGCTATTGTTGGCCCTAATG
>JAUZSV010136534.1:0-13549 GCA_034780495.1 Parotocinclus cesarpintoi | reverse complement strand
AGCTGGTCTTCAGCTAATCTCTTGTACCGTTTTCCCTCTTTCCTCCCAACTTCCCTGTCTTCTTTGGGGAGTTTTCCCACTTGTTTCTCTTACGTTCTCTTAAATTTCTTATTCATTTTGCCCTATATCTTACATGTTTCCATTTGTTGTACTTCCCCTGGCATTCTTTTTTTTCCTCACTTCTGTTTTTACTATTTTTATCTTTCCAGTTTCTCAGGTTCCTTATTGCTCTTCCTCAGCTACTCTCTTGTTCTCCTAGACATTCTCATTTTCTCTTCATTTTCTGTTTATAGATGCTTTGTATTATTATTTCTACTGTTTCTATGATTTGCTTTCTCCCCTCTCACAGTTGTTTTGCCTCTTAGTCACTATGTATGCCTCCTCCTTTATCTATATCAACCTTTTTCTATCTTCTCCTATTTTTGCCCCTCTGTCCATCTTTCTTTTTTTCTGTTTCTTCCTTTAGCCAGTTCACTCACTGTGTTCATATTGTTTCCTCTTTCTCATGCTTCTTCTCTTTTCAACCACTTCGACCTCTTCACAATTCCCAGGTTTTGTCTTTCATTGTCTCCATCTCTTCCACACTAAAGAGATTGGTATATGTACTGCTCACAAAATAAAATAGAGTAGTAGAATTGAAAGTCAGAGCCAGCAACAAGGAAAAGGAATACAAGTGCATGCAAATGTGTATTAGAGTAAAGCAACAAATCTTGTTTTTTTTTTTCCTTGAGACAGTGTGGACTAATAATATGGCACTAGTCTATGACCTACAATCTCCATCCAGCAATTTTAACCTCTGGGGTATTATGGTTGGCACCGATATATACAGTGTATCACGAAAGTGAGTACACTCCTCACATTTATGCAGATATTTAAGTATATCTTTTCATAGGACAACACTAACACTAACTTTAGTAAAAGTCTCCAAAATGTAAATATTTTGATATTATAATATAAATATTTATAATAAATGTGTTGCCACCATTATTTTTCAGAACTGCCTTAACTATCCTGGGCATGGAGTTTACCAGTGCTTCACAGGTTGCCACTGGAATGTTTTTTCCACTCTTCCCTGACGACATCACAGAGCTGGCAGATATTTGAGACTTTGCGCTCTTCCACTTTCCGCTTGAGGATGCCCCAAAAATGTTCTATTGGGTTTAGGTCTGGAGACATGCTTGGCCAGTCCATCACCTTTACTCCTATCCTCTTCAATAAAGCAGTGGTCGTCTTAGAGGTGTGTTTGGGGTTATTATCATGCTGGAAGACTGCCCTGTGACCCAGTTGACAGAGGATGGGGCTCATGATCTGCTTCAGTATTTCACAGTACATATTGGAGTTTATGTGTCCCTCAATGAAATGTACCCCCCTCCCCCCAACACCTGCTGCACTCATGCAGCCCCAGACCATGACATTCCCACCCCACCCCATTCCCATGACACACTTATCTCTGTACTCCTCACCTGGTTGCCACCACACGTGCTTAAGACCATCAGAACCAAACAAATTAATCTTTGTCCCATCAGACCATAGGACATGGTTCCAGTAATCCATGTCCTTTGTTCTGTCTTCTGCAAACTGTTTGCTGCCTTTCTTGTGTACAGACTTCAGAAGAGGCTTCCTTCTGGGGTGACAGACATGCAGACCAATTTGATATAGTGTATGGCGTATGGTCTGAGCACTGACAGGCTGACCCCCCACCTCTTCAGTCTCTGCAGCAATGCTGACAGCACTCCTGCACCTATCTTTCAAAGACAGCATTTGGATGTGGCGCTGAGCACGTGCTCTCAGCTTCTTAGGACGACCAACGTGAGGTCTGTCCTGAGTGGACCTTGCTCTTTTAAATCCCTGGATGATTTTGTCAACTGTGCTGCAGCTCAGTTTCAGGGTGTTGGAAATCTTCTTGTAGCCTTGGCCATCTTCATGTAGCGCAACAGTTTATCCTCAAAGAGTTATTTTCCACGAGGTGCCATGGTGTGAGAGAGTGACCAGTATGAGAAAGTGTGAGAGCTGTACTATAAAACTGAACACACCTGTTCCTTATGCACACCTGAGACCTAGTAACACTAACGGAATTCACATGAGATTTTGCAGGGAAAATGACAAGCAGTGCTCAGTTTGGACATTTAGGGGTGTAGTCTCTCAGGGGTTTACTTACTTTTGTTGCTGGTGGTTTGGACATTAATGGCTGTATATTGAGTTATTTTGAGGGAAGAATAAATTTACACTTATATAAGCTGCACACAGACCACTTTTCATTATGTCAAAGTGTCATTTTGTCAGTGTTGTCCTATGAAAATGTGTACTTAAATATATATATATATATATGTGTATATGTATGTATATGTATGTATGTATATATCAGAGTAAAGCATTTTATTTATTCATTCACTTTAATCCACTGCATGAAAACCAGTTACCAGCAGCCAGCTACAGGTGGAGTTTGAGGTTGGGATTGAACCACGAATCTCAGAGCTATGCAGCAACTTTGTGAAGCACATTATTTTAAAGAAATTCCTCTAGGTTATCTGGTCATTTTATCTTCAGTTATGTAGGCTTCTTTTTGGTCACTAAATTCAGTTGTGCTTATTATCAAACCTTTTTTCACTTCAGTATTAGTTCACTCAGATATATAATAAAATTTATCTTATTGTTTCATTCAAAATTTGTTCAAAGGTGTCTCTCTCTCACACACATTTTCCCACATTTATATTTGTTACATTAACATTACACATCACTTACATGTAGACTTCACAAAATGAGTAATATAAGCACACAACTTAAAGCTTGTTTGTTTTTTGCATCATATGTTCAAAGCTGAAACAATATTTCAGAAAGAGCCTGAATATGAACAGATGGGGATCAGGTATTCACACAATGTTATAGGAGTACTAGAGGAAGAAAAATAAAAGTAATGTATACTAACATGGAAGAATGTTTACAATAGTAATAATAAAATAACATACAGTCATGTTTTTTTCACTACTTGGATAGATAATAAAAAAATCTGAAAATTGTAAATATAATACCTAAAGATTAAAGCATGGCAGGAATGGGGAAAGTTATCTGTTTATCAGAAGTTGTATATTTAAAGCAAAGCATTTCTAAATAGCAGAAGTAATTTGAACCCATTTAGGGTAAAGTACATTTGTGAAATTGTATCTTTAAAAATGAACAATATGTTACTTGAATAAAAATATTAGACATTAAATCTTAATTCAACCATATTAAACCATATTTCAAAATGCGGACATGTAGGAAGGGAGTGTAAGAAAGAAAGGTTGGAGGCAAAGGTTTTCTTAAAGCTGTAAATAAAGCTTTTAGTTCAAAAAGTTCACTTAATTAATAAAGCAGATTTCAAATATTTGTTCAGTTTTGCTTACAGAAAATAATGTAACTCTAAATATAATAAAGATTATGTAGTGACAAATCAATCATCAGAGAAGTTATGTCACAATGCAGAGTCACAGACATCATGTCCATGCAAAAAACTGGAGTGAGTTTTGTGTCCAAGTTCCAACTATGCACATGAAGTTTGAAGGGATCCATCTTTAACATTTTTACTGTGCAAAAACTTCTGTCTGGAACATACTCACTGTCTTGAGTCTTGTTATAGAGTTATAGAGAGAGATGGTTGTAGTGATATTATCAATTTCCTCAAGAGTAAAAAGGCTTTAGGCTGCAGTCTGTGAGACAAAGCGAATCCTTTGAGAGTACACCAGGTCAATGAAGTACAGTACCAGGTTGGCAAAGGTGAACACAGCCACTACCAGCTTGCTATCCCAAGGGCACTTTCCTCTAGGACAGTCATCTGGCCGCCCAGGTCTTCCATACTTTTTATCAAAACTAAAGACAGGCCACACAACAGCAGCACTCATATACAGTAGCATTGCCAGGAATGTATATATAATCACAAAACGATCAAAGGGTAGTCTTAACAGTGACGTTTTTCCTGATACAGTCAAGACCACCACCAGCACTGTAATGGTAAAGCACAGACTGTAGACAACTACACAATATTGTGTGGGGACATGAAGGTTGTACTCACTATCATTTGCCAGAGCACCGAAGATGATGCAAGCAATGAAGGCCTGGATCACTTTAAGGAGGCCTGACATGGTGGCCATGTAACCCACCACATGGCCTGGTTTGGCTCGTGTGAGGATGACCTCAGCACAATATGCAAATGAGCAGATGCTAGAGAACACAGTCACAGCAATACGATAGTCATGGATCTCACATCCCTCTGATGGGCAGTCATTGTTGAAGAAGTACACAGGGTACACCACAGAAGCTGTAATGTACATCAGCGTGGCCAGCATTGCAAAAGCCACAGTGAAATTGTCCCATGAAATGGGCACACAGCTGTGTAAGCGAATCACATCCAGCACAAATATCACCAATGTCATGGCAAAGCAGAAGCACCACACAAACATGCAGTAGGTGCCATAAGTTGCGCTGAAACCTGCACTGTGGGCCACAAGAGATATGATGGTGCAGCCCAGCACAAGTTGGCACAAGCGGGCAACACCTAATCCAGACAATACTGCCTCACGGTTCAGGAAATGGCCTCCGTAGGAATCCATGAACAGAATCTTCTGGTTCTGAACAGCACTTGTTTAGTCTCAGCGTCACTGTGCCTCCACTTGTAACTCCACAGCCTCACCCTCTGCCCAGTTCTTTTTATAGATGACTGTAATTACAAATCTCCTTTAGTACTCCACTGCTCTGCTTTGTGGTTACCCTCTGGTGGGTGGGATCTGAATTTACTCGTCTTGTGCTTCCTCTCAGCAAAAAGAAGTTTTACAAAAATGTTTTACATAAATTAGCTGTTGATACTGTTGTAGCTTTTGTTCTGAACTGAAATTCAGTATTGGAGTATGACATTAATCCTAATATTTAAATAACGTTTATACACAAAATTCTCTTCAACATAACCGACAATTCAGTATCCATAACCGTGACTGTTTCTGTAATCTTCTCAGCATTAATATCAGAACATTACCCTTGGTTGCAAAAAGAAAGTGTCTTCCAGAAAGTTAAACTCCGTCCTAGGTCTTCCCAGTGTGGTTGCTCTTTTAAAAACAGGAGATTCAAGAAGAACCCCGTCTGTCCCTTAAAACAAGTCCTGATAAATCCTCTCCAAATCACAAAATATATGCCTTCAGAAGTAAAACAAGAGGTTTAAAATTGTCTTCTAGACTTGCTGACTGCATCTACCTTAATCTGATGCACACACTGACTGCTAGCAAGAGTGCACAAAATGACTGTTCTGCTGCGCTCATGGCCACAGGACACACCAGCTCTAAAAATAGGAACCTATATTCCACTGCAGAATAGGGTGGGTGTCCACATGCCCTTGTCAGACAAATGAGTAGGGAGTCGTTTTCTCAGGGTGTGGAAAGCATGGTTGTATATGTGCACACTGTCTTTTAGACTACTTTTATGGGAGGTAATGACAGAGCTCCATGAGTATTTACAGTAGCTCCCAAAAGTGAGTACACCCCTCACATATGTGTAAATATTTTATTATATATTTTCATGGGACAACAAAGTCAGTCTACAGCTTGTACAACAGTGTAAGTTTGCTGTGCCCTTAAAATAACTCAACACACAATAAATGCCCTTAATCTTAGGCACGGATACACAAATTAAGATCAGAAGGACCAGCCAGATCACCCACCAGACACTCCCACCCAAAAATCGAGCAGTGCTAGAGGACCGGAGTGAGCGAGGTGCAGTGATGGGTGTGATAAGTGCTGCAAGGTAGGAGGGTGCAGGCCCATTTTGGCTTTGTAAGCAAGCATCAAAGTCTGATGCGATGATGCGATCTGATGCGAGCAGCTACTGGGAGCCAGTGGAGAGAGCGGAGCAGTGGTGTAGTGTGTGTGAACTTGGGAACATTGAACACAAGTCTTGCAGCTGAATTCTGGATCAGCTGATCGGTTAGCGGTCAGAGGAAGCTGTAAGGATCAGATAGCGGTCAGACGAAGCCCTGTTAAGAGTTACGGTACTCCAATTACAATATACAGTACAATACTGTACTAAAGTCCAATTACAAAAAAAATGTCTATGTACTGTTACACCATGTGAAATGGCAGCATATTTTTATAGTGCAGTGCATTTTGCTCCATCTACCCTCCTCCTGTCATGCTCTGCAGTGAGTTCTCGTCCAGTAGATGCAGTTCAGTGCAGAGGCTTGGCAAGACAGCTAGCAGTGTATCAGACCAACAGTGCTGAGCAGCCAGACAACACTGTGCAGATCCAATAGCAGACAACAGTCCGAGGTTAAGATCAGAAGTCATTCAAGCAAACGTCATTCAATTCAAAAATTCATCACCCATCCATGTGCTCAATTTGCTTGTTAGCTCACGCTTGGACTAGAGACTGCTCTATCTCAGTTCATGTGTTTAGAGACTTTGTACAAGGTACTTGTGTTGTGTTTATAACATTCCGCTACTTAGGCCAGCCTTTTTTTATTGCTTGTTTCGCGGATCCGCAGACAATCATATTTGAAGAAAAAAAATTTTTAATACAATTTTATTTATTTATTTGTATTTCTCGGATCCGCCACAGCACCAATGGTTGAAGTAAAGAGAAAGAGAGAGAGAGAGAAAGAGAAAAAGAGAGAGAGAAAGGGAGAGAGAGAGAGATTCACTTTAATTTAATTGTATGTTAAAAGTTTTATTTTTAAATAAAAAAATATTTTTATTTCTTTCCTTCCTTGTATTGATCTTTTTTTTTCCTCCCTCCTCAGTAGATTCTCAAGTAGGGACATCCGAGGAACAAGCAAATAAAAAAATCTGGTCTTATTTGTAACAAGCTGTAAATGTTGTTTGTACATGTAGGCACCTGTCTTGTAAATAAAATGTACACGTAGTTGTAAACTAAGTGACTATGATAATGCCTGACCTAGGTCAGCCAATGCCCTGTTTCACAGGACATAATGGAGATGTTAAACGCTGCATACCTGTATATAGAAATATCTGTACTGATTGCTTGTGTCTGATTTCAGACCATGGCTAAATCAAGACTCTGTATTAATTTGCTTCGTAATTAACAGAACAATAACTATAATGACATGTTTTTAGTTAAAAACCTTTTGTTGATGATAATCATAATACACGGACATAGGTTAGGATAGGGTCATTAATATAAGTGATTTGATCTTTGTGAACTTTTTTAAAATCACTTTTACCATTATAATTGACTTTTGAGGGTTTTAAGTAGACTTCTAATAGTACTATTTTTTTCCCAAATGTTCTTTCAGGCAGCACCAAAAACAGCTGCTACAGGAAGTCAACAGAGACTCCCTAAGTCCTTTGTGTCTGACTCAGCTCGATGTAGAAGAGCAGTGGAATAATCCAGACAAAAATGAAATGGACACAAGAGCGAGCCTCACTGCTGTCAGCGAGCCAGGTTGGTTAGCTCTTCAATCTCAAGTCACATTTTGGTCAGGGTGTTTACATTCCGAACTTGTTAAGGGCTGCATATACTTAGCAGACATGTTAACTTACAAGATGTACTGCTATCTTATCAGCTGTCTGTACTTTAAAAGGTATGGTCTAGGAAAACCTCCCAGTATCACCTATGAGTCTCGTCACAGAACCACATGTACACACACACACACACACACACACACACACTTACAGTATGCATGTTTAGCTGAGTCCACAGGTTTGTCCTTAGAATATGCATGTTTAGTGCTCCTCTGTCCTCTTCGATGTGCTGCTTTCATGCTGTAGTTGCTAAGAATTTCACAGCACACAACCTTTTATGGCCTTGCTTTTTCCTCTATACCAATATAGGTCAATCAGAAACTTCAACTTGCACACTGTCTCGTAATGCCTTTTGCGGAGCTTATTAACACTTGCTGTGCTGCCTGTGTCTAAATTTTTTGTGTTTCACTTACCAGTTTGGATTCTTTGCTCCTGGATCTGCAACAATCAGCCATGATATAGTGTCCAATTTATTCAATGCATTCATTTTTATTTATTGTTTTGGACAAATGCAAGTGACTTACTCGTAGCGTCTTGGAACATTTAACATTTGGGAAACAACATTTAACATTTGGGAAAGCATGATGTAGACATAATGAAATATTGGTGTCTGCGTAGCCCATGAGGTATTTTTAAAACACAAATGAAAAATTTGTTCAAACAAAGTTTAAACTGACTTCATCTACCACCACTGGAACACTTACCAATTAAAGTAAGAGTACCGTAATAGTAAAAGTAGCTATTAATAAGTAATAAGTCTTAAACATGTGGGTAACCACACATGACATGGAGCACAAGGTTTGACACTAGTATGTGGACATGTTTTTAAAGAAAAGGTTTCAGTTGAATTAATGAGCTTACTTGCCATTTCTTGCCAAGAACCAGACACTATATAACAAACATATTTTTGTAGAGCTTTGTGGTAAAAGAAATACTGTTATAGGAACATTCTGAGTCACATGATTAGTTTGTCAATGTTATCAATGTCATCACATTTACCAACTACATGCATTTTCATCTTTTCTTCCTATACATCGTTAATAAGAAGTTGCCGAACCTGTTGTCCAGATGAATACATGGATGGTCAATACATCCTCATCAGTCTTTACCACTGTCCACGCCCCTACATCTGGCAATGACAGTCTGGTTTTAGAAGATATGCAGACGGATGAGGAGAAGCTTCATGGCAGCCTGCTGTCCTCAGAATCTGCCTTCCTGCCAGTGAGTTCAGTCGTGCGCTAACCATCACTTCCTGACAGTGATGAGGATGAGTTAGACGAGCCTGATTCACTTTCTCCTCCAAAGCCAGCCCGCTCCCGTGGCCCAAAAAGCAAGCCGAGCCATAATATTCCATGCACTGAAAATTGCTTTCAGACAAACACCACAGACTGCATGAAAATTGATGGGGCTGAGCAGCTACAAAGTGAAAGCAGGGTTCAGAACGATGTAAATATAACAGAGGCAGGTTTTGGGCAGAAGAATGTTATGGTGGTACAGTGCTATCAGCATGAAGCAGCTGTGAAGATCCAGGCCTGGTGGAAAGGACACTGGACTCGACAGCGACACCCACATGCCAAAGAAGTGCGTCGTGAGATTCGCCTACGCCGGATGCAGGAACACATTGTTTATCTCACAGGAGAACTGCAGAGGTAAAAACCTAAAACCTTGTTAGCTGTTGATAATGTTACAGCTAAAAAATGTGTAATTGCCTCTTGGCTGCACTGGTGCATGTTTTATACAGAGTGCAGAAACAGCAGGAGGAGGAGAAGTTACAGAGGATGGTCCAGGAAGAGGCTGTAAAGTTCCTCTGGAAGCAGGTATCATCAGCTTGCAAATAATTTCTCACACAGATATATACTATTTTTTTTTTTTTACTCTTGGCTGCTTTTAGTAGTGTTTATTAGCCTCATGCATCATCTCTAGCATAATCATGATTTATTCAGCTTTGTTATATGAGGGTTTAACTGCAAATAATATTTTCTGCATGCTTTGTACTGGGAAAACAATAGAAAATGAAGTGTTTTTTCCATTTACTTATATTTCATTGCGGACAGTATGAAAACCTGAGAAGTTCCATGTTTTGTCTCGCATTTCATTTGTAAATAAACAACCATATAAATACAAATGTAAATAAATAATTAAATTTAACAAAACCACATATGCTACAATTATTGGTAGTATCCCTACATCCCATTGACAATAAAACATCATCTTCGTCTTCTGTAACATTTTATAAGGTTAAAGAATACAGAACCAGGAATTGGAGACCATTCCTCTTTATAGAATCTACAGCTAGTCCCAGTGTCCAGTGATGACCCATTGTTGATTTCTTGGTAGAGAGACTTTAATATAAAATGTCCTTGTATTTCATGGAGCGCATAATTCCATTTACCCAAACGAAATTACCATCAACAGCCCTACAACATCACATGTCCGGAATTATTAGCAGTGTATTCATCTTTGTTTTTTACGGCAAACCCGTTTTGTTGACAAAAAACTCATCTATTCATCTGACCATAAAACACAGTTCTAGCCAAAGCTCCAGATAGTGAGATAGCAGGAAAGGCAGGTAGCTTTGAAGAGTAAATCTACTATTCAATGCTTTTTCCAGAATCCTAGAAATCTACACAATATCTTAATTATATTTACTAATTTATTAATTTAAGATTTTAAATTAAAGTAGCATAGCAGGCACACCAAATCCTGACATCATGTGTTCCAGGCTGTTTGATAAGTGTTGTGGCATTTACACACAAAGCAGTATTTCTGTTCAATTTTTTGGCCGAAAAAAGTGACTACTGTCACTTCTAGTGTTTGTATTAGAACACAAGATTTCTTTAATATGTTGAATATACTGTTTTTCTATAATGATGCTATGAATTTGACTTTCATGACACATAATTTAAAATATCAGCTAGAGATGCACCTACATTATCTGACAACAAAGCAAAATGCAATCAAATCATTTACTTCTGTAGGTTCTGTGTGTTGCATTGGACAGTATTGAATACTTTCTTAAAGTTTTACACTCTTTTAGACTTTATATTTCTTCCCACAGCTTCAGGCCATGCTGGAGTGGCAGTGCTCAGTGAATGAGAAGCTGAGTCATTTGTCTCCCTCTCAGAGTTCTGCTGTGGGCCCTATTCCTCCTAACCCTAAAAATGCAGCTCCTCCCTTGCAAAGTGAGGTTTCAATCCCTGAATCGGGTTTCCATTCTCCCGGCGGACAGCAGGGGGCGCTGGAAGACAGTGCGAGCAGCACGTCTATTCTGAACTCTCCGGAAACGGTGCGGACTTTAGAACCCTCTCCTGCACCTGGAGCAGGGGTGGACGGGGACAGTCGGGATGGAAGCCTTCTCGAGCAGTATCTCTCCTCAGTGCAGCGTCAGGAACAAGAGGAAGAAGAGGATGATGCTGAGGAAGAGTGCACTTCAATTCTTTCTCCACACCAAGGCCTGGAGCAGACTTTCTCTCCTGATTTGAGTTGAAATGGGAGAGGAGGTAGCTCTGATAAAGTGGAGTTGTGTACGAAAGAGAAATAATTGTAAATCATCTATTCATTGAGAAGATGCTATTGGGGCTGCTAGTGAAAGTTTGTGACGACCATATATTTATAAATAGCTTTTATTTATTATTTAACCTGTTAGCATTCTTTATTGAAGATTTCTCCATATTGCTCCTCACACTATGCCTGTATACGATGGTCCGTGTGCATCAACAGAGAATCACATTCACTTGTAGGATGTCTGTACTGCTAAAACAGCACGATACTGACTCATCATAACAATCTGACTCAGATCTGACTCAATCTGAGTGATTAGTGTTGAACCAAATTAAACATTCTTGAATGAACATCATGAGCTAAAAACCTAAATGTTTAATGTCTCTGAAACTCATGAACATGTCTGCATGGAAGAGCACAGGGTCAGCGTTTTTAATGTACTTTCTAATTTGTATTACCAATAAAATTATTTTTTAAATTTAACATTCACACCTCCATTTAGAGCTTACATTTCCAGAATTCCACACACCCTCACACGCCTTTAACCCAGCCTGCTATTTCTGTAATCACATCATCTTCCATATAAAGTCACACCCATTCAGATTTAGTTTGTGCACTGAGTTATAGCATTTGTTCTGTAAGCTGTGTTTGTTTGCTATAGTACTGTGAAAAAGTCTAAGGCCATCATTAGATTAGGTATAACATTGTTTCAGCAGCGGTGTAATTTTCAGTCTGTTTATTAGGATACAACCAGAAAATACAGAATATTTGTATGCGGTATTAAATGAAGTAAGAAACGGCTAAAACAGCTTCTGTAAGCTACAGTGGCAAGTATTTAGCGTGCTCTAAGTAGCAGCTTCTGACAGGGTGCGATGCCAAATTGACCCTTAACAAGAAGTGGTATTTTTGGAAGGGTAGCAGCCAAGAAGTCTCTGTTTTGGAATGGAAACATGATTAAAAGTCTGATATGCTAAGGCTCACAAAGATTGGAATGGTGATAATTTGAATAGGAAAGTATTATGGAGTGACAAATCCAAGTTTTACATTTTTGGGTCCAGTCGTCAATAATATGTTATATGTGGTAATTATACCATTTCTAAAACTTTTGCACAGTATTGTATGTGTGATCACTCTCTGTCACAACATAATATGAACATTTGAGCTTGCTGCAGGCATGTAAGGACAGGATCATAAATAACAGCTGAACATAGGTTTCACAAGATTTGAACTGAACACAACTAAATGAAAGCAAGTACGCTTGGATATTTTTAGCTGTTTAGGAAAATAATTTTCATTTGACCACTGAAGACGGGAAATGAAATGTGGAATAGCCCTACTTTCATTATGACACAAGTCAACTGTTTTTCTAAGCCTGTGTGGTCAAGTGAGTAAGTCCCCTTAGTGTCATTTTCCTTTTGCAATCATAGAAGTGTGTATATGGAGTCTTATGCAAAAAAAAAACATGATACTGTAGATTTGCAGGATAAAAATATTTTTTTTAAATAAAAATAAGCATCGGAAGGAACACATTGGCAGTTCACCAGCAAACCATAGCAGTGACCTTGGTTTGGGTTGGGTTTATGAGACCTGACAGAACTTTTTACTTTTGTCGTGTCTGATTGATAGGCAGAAAGACAGTTAGGTAAAACATCCTGCACTGGAACCGAAATTCCTATTATAGAGTGGTGCTCTGTCCAGGGTACACTTCCATAAAGCATAAATGTACCCTTGAAGGGACACCAGTCCATCAAATGGCAAGCAAGAGTCACTGTTGCAGAGCAGAGAGTGATCTCAGACTGGCCCCTTTTACCTCAAACTCAGCCAATAGTGTTTCTGTGTGACCCAATGCCTAAATCTACCCCAAACTGTTTCAGAATCACTGATAAGTGTCAAGGGGCTGTACCATTTTTATCACTCATTTATTCCATTCTTCATAAACCTGACTACATCTAGTATGTTTGCAGAGTGAATGCACTGAGGCACTTAACTGCTTCCTCTGTAAATATTTGTTTGTGTAATACAGACATTAACTAGAGCATACAACGAGACCTCACAGTTTGTATTGGCTTTGATCAATTTGTATTTTATGTTTTTTTAATTTCTTTTGAAAATAAATGATAATGGACAGTGTCTTGTTAGAGTTTGTCTGAACCATCAATTAAGAAATCATATAACATACTATATGAATAGTATGTATAGGATATCCACAATACATAACAACTTGTCTTGGGCATGGATCGTTTGTTAAACATTTAGTTACCACGGTTAAACTATAAAACGTTCAGAATTTGATTTGGCCTGATGTCCAACTATCATTTGAGTCACCAAGGATCATTTGACATGCTTCCCTGTAACTTGTTAAACTTGATTATTTAAAAATCCATTAAAGATGATGCCAGTATTTGGTTGGTTCACCATCACCATGACGACACAGATTCAAGACCAGCTGCTGCTTTCCTTATGGTGGCTGGCTAATAGAGAGGAGGCTGGTCAGGGGATCAACCACTGGTGTTGCAATGGAAGTAATATCTGGTCTTACTACCACTTGC